>JAFCMP010000210.1:0-62134 GCA_017506865.1 Tribonema minus
CGTTTGCTCATCAGGTTTCTCAGACTCTAGTGCAGCGCGGCTACAGGCTGCTGCACCTGCTAGCAGCGATGGCCTTTGGTAGGCAACCGGAGGGAACCGGTATGCCGCCTGCGGCCCGGCTGGCAGCGTTGCTGTCTGGCGACTTCGCGGAGCTACTGAGAAAGACGCTGTCAGCAGCAGCGGCGCTGCGGGCCCCCAAACCAAACAACGCAGCTATGGCGTCGGCACAAACGAACTTCGATGCCGACTGGACGGAGGCTGACTCCAGGCAGCAAACAGCATGCGCTGCCCTCTCAGGCAAGCGACGGGGGGTAGGCTTGGCTGCCGCACGACTAGAGGCGCGTGAAGCATGCGCCCCAGCAGACGAGGTCACGGCACAGGTGCTGGCAGCAAAGCACCCTGAAACTGGCACCCGGCCCGGGGTAGTCGATACGCCAATGGAGCAAGTGCGCGGCCTGGTACGCGACGCCCGGCGCACTGCTTGCACAGCGCAGGGGTGGCAACGACCACCGGGCCAGCTGGCAGCGGCAGTCCTGTCTTCGAATCGGGTCAGGCACATGATCACAGCGATAGGCCTGAGGATGCTGCCAGCGCAGCCGGACGGCGCCTCGAGGTGGAGGCGGCAGACATACTGTCGACCTTGTCCGCAGCAGGGGCGGGGAAGGCAGGAGGGCTGGACGGCCTACGCTATGAACACCTCTTGATGGCCGCTGGGCCTGGTGCACCAGTGAAAGCAGCCACCCGCCCCGTGAGCAGTGCCTCGCCAGGACTAGCTGGTGATTCAGAATCAGATGTGATGGAACCGGCATTCGCCCATCACCTGGCCAAGGTGTTCACGACGCTGCTTGTTGAGCCCGAACTGCTGCCGGAGCAATCGCAACGGCTTCTCCGCGCCGCGGCCCTCTCAGGCATAGGACAGAAGCGGCGTCCGATCGCCTGCTCCAGTGTCTGGCGCAGACTCCTCGGGTCCACAGCGGCACGGAGTGTCAAGGGCAAGATATCGGGGCTGCTGGCCTCCATGTCGCAGTTTGGCGTAGGATACCGGTCTGGCGTCGAGCATGTGGCAGCGCGCGCGCGCGTGTGGCACGAGCTGTATGGCACCACTATCCAACTGGACTGTGAGAACGCATTTAACAGTGTGGATCGCGCCGCCATTGTGCGGGGGCTTATGCTCTTCTGTCCGGAGCTGCTCCCGCACTTTGAGTCCGTATACTGTGGTGACACTGCCCCAGAGATGCGGGTGGAGGTGAACGGTGAAGCCCGCATTATCTGCTCCCACCTAGGGTGCCAGCAAGGGGACCCTCTAGGGCCGCTGTACTTTGCAGTGGCAGCGGCCTTCCTACTCTTCTACCCTGATGGAGTGAATGCGACGCCCGGCAGTATGCCGGCCTACGGCCACAGCACAGCGGAACCGCCAGCCCCGCACTGCGCTTTCCTGGATGACCTCAACGTGCTGCAAGCTGCCTACTTCGACGATGCAGCGGCCGCTGGGGTGGCAGAGGTGATCCGCCGGCTGGCGGCAGGGGGCCTACGCGTTCGACCAGACAAGTCGCTGGCCATCGCCATGCGCGGCACAGTGTTTGATGAAGCGGCCAGAGCACGCCTGCGCGCCCTTGACATACCGTTTGTGGACACCACCATGCCAGAATCCAGTCAGGGCTTTACGTCGGTCGGGGTACCGGTAGGGCACCCAGCCTATGTGCACGCTGCCATGAGCAAGCATCTGTCGACGCAGGGACATGGCGATTGTCGTGGCAGCTAGCTGGAATGGCGCGGCATCACCTACAGGCAGCACAGTTCATTCTACGCAGGTCACTGACGAAGCGCATGGGCTTCTTAGCTCGGGTCGTTGACACGGCTTTGAATGAGACATGGTTGCACGCGTTTGACGGGTTCTGTGCATGGACGCTCGAACGCATGCTGCATCTGCACGGCTGCTCTACCGCGGCAGCCATGAAGTCACACCTGCTGGCCGCCTGCACTGCTGGTGACAATGAGGAAGCCAGCAGTGGCAGCGTGCTGGTATTGCCGCGCTTGGGCCCGCCAGAACTCACGGACATCGCAGTGCCACTGCGGGCGTCACGGTTGCCGGAGCGACGAGGCGGTCTGGGCATGCCGCTTTTGGGGTTACTGGCACCAGCCGCATACACGGCCCAGGCATGCACAACACCGAGGGCGGCAATAATTCATGCCACTGTGGCAGCAGGGGCCCTGAGGCTCGGCACTGACGAACACGGCGCAGTCACCTGGTTCGCGCAGCACTCATGCGCAATACGCGAGGACCAGGGACTGCCGCCAATCATCGAGGCCGTGCGACGCTCTACGCGAGCGCTGACAGCTGATGGCGGCGAAAAATCACGCACAGCTGTGGCCGAGCAGCTCCCAGCATCGTTGCTACGGTGGGCAGCAGATACGACGGCCGCAGCGTCGACGCTCCCCACTGCGGTGCAAGCGATCTACGCCGCAACTGCCGTCACGGAGACAGTGACCACTGAGCCAGCCCCACACACCCACGGCATTGTGCCTGGCGCCGAGGCGGCCGCTGCGGCGGCGACCGTACCTGGCCCTCAAGCCGCTGCCGCGGCTGCCCCTTCCACGCCCGCTAAAACACAAACTAGCGCGGAAGAAAGCAGCTGCAGCGGCGGGCAGGAGGACGACGACGACGACTGGGAGGCCTATGCTGACGAGATCTGCAGGAAGGTAGTGCCCCGCCGCCGGCGCGGTCACTTCACGCACGGACTACAAGCCGGCCTTTCAAATGTTCTTCGACGTCAATACGAGGATTGCCTGGTGGAGGACCTAGAGGCTGCCTCGGCTGGTGCCGTGGGCAAGCCGACGCAGGCTGCACCTATTGGTGACTCGCGCGACACCAGCCGCCGCCGCCAACAGGCTAGCGCACGGGTCCTGGCGCAGCTGCGCAGCCAGCGTGCGTCCGGGGCAATGGCGTGGATGAGCATGCCACCCACTGCCAATGACCGCCCGGGTGCGGCGCCCATGTCCAGTATGGCAGCAGCCACGATGATTTTGATTGCGATCTTCATAGACGGGTGGGGCATACAGGGCGAGGTGTGCCCATGGCGGTGCAGTGATGTGAGCCCCACCTCCACGCATGCGATCAGCTGCCCCAGCCAGCACATACGGGGGCACAACGCGACACACACTGCCCAAAAGCGGTGCCTGCAGCGCATCTTGAGACAGCACCATGTCTCTATTGTCCGCAATGAGGACGCTAGCGTCTTCAAGGTACCGGGGTATCGGGCGGACACAGTCATTGACCCAGGGTGTCTGCACTTTAGCAGTGCATACCGTAACAAGGGAATAGTGCTAGACACAAGTGTGCGCGCGCCCACAGCGAGCTCGTACCTGACAGGCAAAACAAATGCCTCGAACACGGACGGCTATGCTGCTGGGGTGGGGGAGGACGCGAAGGTCAAGCACCACACCGGCACCTTGACGTCATCTTGGGCTTTTGTGCCATTCGTGCAGGAGTCGTACGGACGGCTGGGCAAGCAGACAAGCCTTTTTGTTAAGGAGTTGGCAATGCACTCAGCACTGTGCTCAGGGGGGGGGAAGGCAGATGTGTTACGCAAGGCCGGGTTAGCTAAGCGTCAGATCCTCATTGAGCTGAGCATATCGCTGGCGCGGGAGTTGGCGGAGCGCGTCATGGCGTACACACGTGGAGCGCGAATGCTGGGCTGTGTTGCGGCGCCGGTATCCAAGCTCCTAGGGCACAGCGCAGACTAGGCTGCTGCGTTGACGCAAGCTTTTCGATTGCATAGGCAACCCGGCCTCCCTTGGGCCTTTATAAATACAAGTCCATACGTACAATTCTAGGATTTGGTCAACTGCCAATTACAACTTGAAGTACCACATCTTCTTCAGAGTGCAGACACACTTAATGTAGTAGGTGTCCGCTGCAAGTTGCAAGTGGCTGGAGCAGATCCTTCAAGCAAACCAGCTCTGCACATTGCTGCTTTGGTGACAAGGCTCATGACACATAGTTAAGGTGCTTTTCCTCAAAGTGTCATATGGCCGCCTACCAATAGTGAGCACCAGAGCTGGCTGAGAGCATGGGTCATGTGCTCATTTCAATGAGTGTCAGGCAGCACCGTCATCATTGAAGCTCAAGTACACAAGTTCGTAATAACCTCGCCTACACTGGCAGCGGCCCTGCCGCGGCCATGTAACTGCCGTAGCCTTGACATGCAGGATGATGCGGATGGTGACCTGTTTTATGAGGCGCTGAGGGTCACGGTGATGCTGCACGAGCTCCACCACATTATCAACTATGGAGGCTTCGTAAGCTGCAAGATAGATGAGGCGGCTGCCAAGCTGGCCGACGTGTTCGAGACAATGCCGCCGGATCTGCCATTGAGGGAGCGGGTCCACCGCATCGCAGATTGCATGATGGCACCTGCGCGCTCTATCCCGCTGGAGCGCGTGTCCGCTGCTGAGTCCGAAGGCAGCGAGGACAGCAGTTCCAGTGGGTCTGGTGGCGGCAGCGATGGGGACGGCGCTGATTTTGACGGGGATGGGGGCAGCAGTTGCAGCAGCGATCATCATGATGGCGTGGAAGATGTTGCAGCGGAACCTGCTGCTGCCGCTGTAGCTAGGTCCGCCGCCACTGCTGGTGGCTGTGGCAGTTCGCCGCTGGCAATGCCGTCGCCAGTGCTGTGTCCAGGGCCTGCTGAACGGCCCGCCTACGGTTTCGCCCACTGCAGTCGCTGGGGCTGCTGCCACTTCAGGTTTGGCTGCAGCTGCCAGTGCTGCTGCCCCCACTTTCGTCAGAATCAATGCTGTCCCCATCGCTGCCATCGCCAGACCCAGTGCTGTCCGTATCGCTGCTGCCTGCCGCTGCGCGCTCTGAGATAGCGTGTGACCATTCCCGTTGAGCGCTGACACACGCGCAGCGCTGCCGCCCCACACGCTTGTGCCTTGTGGCAGCAATACATGCTCACGCCGTGCGCCGAGTGCAGCACTGCGCTGAGAGAGGGTGGGTGCTGCCATTTGCACTGTGCGCATCGCTTCTGCGACTGGTTTGTTTCTACGGAGTATGTACGGCAAGAACGAGGCTGTAGCGACCTAACCTAGCCCTCACCCAAATTCAAAGATTAATCCTAACCCAAACCATTATCCGAGGTGTGGAGATTGGAAACGGCGTCGCATTGGGCATCAAGAGTGTCATCGTGGCCAACAAAGCCATGGTGACGGGTATGTCGAAGATTTGTAGAGCGGTTCTACATGCTGGGCCTCCATGTATCTATAGCTGGGCGTAGATCTGCTGCTACGAGGAGCAGTGCTCAGCGGTGTGTTTCATGTATGCAGCGCAGCTGTAGCTTGCCAGCGCTCTGTGGTTCGCCTGTGCTCTGCAGGTTAATTGCATTGAAAAACCATTTGCCTTACACCATCTATAGTATTGCGCCAGCACACCCGCTGCGGCGAGCACCAAGTTAACACAGCACCACACGTACAAAACTGCTTACTTGGGACACGCGTCGCAAACGTCGCGACAAATGCATAATACGCGCCGAGCTCTCGCAAAGCCTGCTGAGCACTGCCGCGCGCAGCGCAAACGCTTTGCTCAGCAAAGGCATGACCACCATGAGCTTCAGAACTCTAAATTCTCTCCTGGACCTCGCACCAGCACAGCGCGCATGAGCACTGCCACACACCGTCGCACACGCGCACGGACCAATCTGCTCAAGCGCGTAGACTCAGTAGCAATACTCAATAGCGACACTCGACTCAGATTGTTCCTGCGGCGTCTTGAGGTGATCATCATGATGAAATTGATGGTCTCATTGGGGGCGTCGATGCTGTTGCGCACGCAGTGACCATGCGCTATATCTGCGCGTGCGCGACATGCGCATGCTAGTATACAGCGTTGGCATTGCAGAGTGCACTGTGCCTCAGCCTTTCCATTACATTTTTGTGCATGGAAGCTGAACCTTGGTCATGCTCATCTGCAGGAACTGTTGGTTCAAAAACCTGTAAGAAATTATCTGATTAACTGAATCTACTGGAGGTACATTCAAGGCCCCAATACATCCGTGAAGCTGCCCTCTGGTCCCCCATAATTCCAACAGGCGTTTTGGCAAGAGTTAAGTTCTGGGTGTGCCAAACACGCTCACCGATATCGGCAGTGGATTGCACCTGCCACGCCACATGAAAAATACTGTTTCAGGTGCATACCCAGCACGTGTGAGCTCACATCAGGGCCTTCCTGGCCTTCTTTTCCGAGCTCGGAAGACCGCCATTCATGCGCAGACTCTGTGCGTTTGTGTCGCGTTGGGCTTACATGTTACTGCCTGAGGTATGTGGCCTTCGAACCGCACACGGCTGCTAGCGTAAGAGTGGCTACTTCGGATCCAACGCTGCAGGTTCGACGTCAACTGCGCCGCCCAAACCAAACATGAAGATAGGATCCGTCTACCGTACCTCCTGCACTTGACAGCCATGCTACTTCTGTGCTGCAGCAATGTTTTGTTCCACTACTCACCTTACACTAAACGCCAGGACGTCGCCAACGAGACGCAGCCACAATCACCCCCAAAAGCTTGCACCCGCCTGCTCTCCTCGAAGCAATGCCTCCGCTTGCACACACTTCACCTGGCCGCCGTCAGCAAGCAGCACGGATGAGATGAGTTAAGAAGCGCATCAAACGCATGAGCATGCAGGTTTGAGAGCGAGGCGGTCCAGCCCACTCACGCATTCCATGTTCAACGAGAGCAAAAGGAGATCAAAAGGCAGCTTCCAAAGCCATGAACCCGCTGATCGCCATCGGAGCAAGCCTATAGGCACGCCTGCCGCAGCCTCACCTTTTGATCCACCCACGGCCGTCGTCCCACAGGATCTGAAGGCGTGCTGTGTTGACCGAGCTGTTGAAAACAAAAGACACGGAGTTGAAGTACTCGCCAAAACTTCCGGGAAGCTGGTTGAGTCGAAGTCTTTTCAACCAGTTCTCGACACGGGGCGAGATGAACGAAGTTCATTCAATTTGTTCGCCATGATGGTGGCATCACGGTGTGACTCTGCAGTCATGCTCATGTGCTGTTATGTGACCTATATGATTGCGCTGTCAAACGGTTCTGCAGCTTTCATGTCTCATGTTGCCAAGCCTCAATTCATTGTGCGCGGACAACAGGCATTGTTGTACGTATGGACTTGTATCTATAAAGGCCCAAGGGAGGCCAGGTTGCCTATGCAATCGAAAAGTTTGCGTCAACGCAGCAGCCTAGTCTGCGCTGCGCCCTAGGAGCTTGGATACCGGCGCTGCAACACAGCCCAGCATTCGCGCTCTGCGTGTGTATGCCATGATGCGCTCCGCCAACTCCCGCGCCAGCGACATGCTCAGCTCAATGAGGATCTGACGCGTAACTAGCCCGGCCTTGCGCAACACATCTGCCCCCCCCCCCCTGAGCACAGTGCTGAGTGCATGGTTGTACTTTTATATTCCACTTGTGGCTGTGAAAATGCCATGTTGTAGGTGTGTCGCCTTGTTTTCACTCTTAGATGTAGCATGCAAAGCTTGCACGCCACACCCCGCCCCCCACATCACCCCCATCAAAGCACCCGCAAGCAACAGACCCCCACATACTAGCAGGGATACCAAACAAAGCTACAAGACTCTCCCCCCACAGACAGACCCGTCTTAGGGCCACCCAGCTCCACGCAGACTCCATCTCAAAGTTTTCATGCAGGCCAAGGTCACCATAATGGGCCCTGAACTGGAGACTATGCAACGTCGCCATTGCAGTTCAAATGACGGCTGTACATGTGACATCATAATGACCATACCTGCCAGTGCAGTGCCTGCGACCCTCCGGCACTTTCATCACAATTTTGGGCCTTGTTGCTACTAAACAGGCATGTAAATGCAGAATGTGAGGCAAACGTCAAGCCAAGCGGCTCTACATGATTTAAACGACACCAACATTGTTGACGAGAGAGATTATACCAAGCTCACGGCGGCTCAGCTCTTGCAAGTGCGTGAATTATTCTAAAGATTGTGCAGAAAAGCTATGTTTTTGAAACAATAACACAGCCTGCTGAAGGGCAGGTTCTGATGCAACACCATGTGCAGATTTGCTGCTGCTTAAAATGCCAGCAGTTGCAGCACACACTTGCTGCGCGGACTTCTGCTTCCGTCACACACAAGGTTATGGACACACACTGTGACAGGAACTTCAACATCGGCTCAACATGTGCCATGAAAATTGCTGTTTGGCGCATGTATGCAACATGAAGGTTGATTTACTTCAACGATGTGCCTGCAGACAGCGGTAGGCACCAACCACGTTTAGCACCTCTGTCAGGAATAACAAACGGTGCAGGTGAAGCTCTGATGACGTCCGCGCAAAGTCAAATTACACTCTGCCTTCCGAATACACACGGTGCTGACAATTCAGCGCACTGCACATCAAGGACTTGATGACTTTTTTCACAGCGTCAAATTGCCGGCAGAGAAGCACTGCAGAAGAAAAGTTTAACGGCCCACTAGTGCCTGATGCGGCAACAATCATGGTCCTTCAATTACAAAGTGCTGCTGCACGGGAGAGAGCACTGAACGAAGAAACGCCACATTTGCACTGAATTACGCCAACCTCCTTCGCCGAGATGTATGCCAACTCAATGAAGGGCGAAGCGCTCTTGCCATGCTGCGCGCATACCGTATGGTTTCCATCATGACCGGCAATGGCGGCTCTTGACCGGCAAAGGCCGGTCATAATGCGCCTGGCAGCGGGAGCGTGGCTCCTGGGCAGAACAGAATTCACTTGAAAGACGCCCCCACGCAGTGCCCAGTGTCAAGAAATACGCGCAAACTCTATGTCACAAACTACAGGCGGCGCCGGTGTCGGAAGGCGGACTTTAACTTCAACCCTGGCGCTTCGCGGCCTTCTTCTTCTGCTCGCGCTCCAACTGCCGTCTTTCTTGCCGTGTCATGCCCTCCGTGTTGAGGGGCTCAGCCTCCGCGACTGGCAGGGGGACAGACTTGCCGGCGGCCGCAGCGGCGGCGGCGGCAGCGTTGGCATTGGCGACAGCCGGATCGTCGTCGCTGACCAGCAGCGGGTTGTCCACAACTTCAAATATGAACTGCAGCGCCCTTCGCTCGTCTGCGGTCACCTGAAGTGGGGCAAGACGCGAGCGGCGGGTGTGTGTTGAGACGTGTTGCTGTAGGCCATCGCCATGACAATGACACACAGGCGTGGATTAGCAGTGAGTGGCGCGACGACACACAATTAAACAGCATTTGCGACAGCCGGATCGTTGTCGCTGACCAGCAGCGGGTTGTCCACAACTTCACATATGAAGTGCAGCGCCATTCGTTTGTCCACTGCTGCCCGAAGGGGGCAAGGAGGCGAGCGGCGGGTGTACATTGAGACATGTTGCTGTCGGCCATTGCAATGACGCGAAAGGCGTGGAGAGGCAGTGAGTGGAACGATGGCACCAAGTTTCAACGTGGAATGCACTGAACTCTGTTTTTGGCAGGCGATGGCCAGCACGCGATGAGGGCGCAGGTGGCCAGCTGAGGCAGCTGAAAATTAGATTCGATGAGCTGACCTGCACTTGAAACCAACAATGACGAGAATGATCTCAGTGTGGCGTATATCAGTGCAGAAAACATCATTTCTTAGTCACCGAGGAACTGTGCATCACATGTACTTGCCTCTGCTTGTGAGAACGATAGCAAGAGAGAGGAAACGCAAAGAGGTGAGTCAGCGACTGCTGATACAGCGAATGTGTGCATGGTACCAACACGGCAGGGTCTAGGGTCTCACTGTCCCCGCCTTACACAAAATGCACCTCATACTGATGCACACATGTGCAGCGCATGCGAATGCAAATTGTTGTTGCACTACATGAACGTCATCAGCAAAGGCGCGGTCAGCTGTGCTGACATGTGTGGCTTTGGGAATGGGTCGAGGAACCGCCTGAGACAACAACATACCGATTGAGCTGGTGCGCCAATGAGTGGGCATCGTGTGCTGTGGCAGCGCCTGAGCCAGTCATGCAGCACATACAATACCTCAAAGAGCGGACGTGACCACAAATAGTGACAGGTATGTAGGAGTGCATGCAACGACAAAAGCGCACCGTGATTGCAACTGGTATAGTATTCACCAGGCTGGTTCATAATGGGGGGGTTGCATGGGCTGCCTTTCGTCCTATTGCACAGTTTGTTGGCACCAACACTATCCTTGTGAGATTTTGCCTGACCTTCTTCAAAGCCAAAGACAAGCCAGTCGTCAGTCTCTTGGTTCACCAAAAACACAATCAGGCACACTGAGCATTGGCTGTGCTGTGCGTCACCATGCACACACCTTAAAAGAAGTATATTTCAAAGTATGCATATATAGACAGCACACACGCACGGATGCAGGTTTATTCGCACTTTTATGTAGTGCATCTAAGCCCATAATTTGATGCGTGACGCGCGCACAGCACCATACCTCTGGGTGAAAGAAGCACCACAACAGCAAGTGTGCACAAGTTCAGCTTTGTTCCATACTTCCCACAACATTGTTTGGCGCATCTCAAGACTGCAATTCGCAATTTGACATGTGATGCGCGCATCGCACCGTACTTCTGGGTGAAGGAAGCACCACGTACCTCTGGGTGGAAGAAGCGCATCAGCAGCACCGTGCGTGGGCGGTCGCTGTCGTTGGCGGTGGAGTGCACGAAGGACGTGTCGAAGATGAGCATCTTGTTATTGCGCCACTCACGAGTCTCATCTCCCACGGTCATGCGGCATTCTCCTTCTGGAACATCTGTCAAGGTGCACGCAGTGAACAATTGTGGTTGTTTGAATGGTTGCAAACAGAGGCAGTCAAAGGTGTGCTTTCATGCTGTTGATATTGAATTTAGAGTTGAAGTGCATCTTCAAGATGAGCATCTGTTGTTGTTGCGCCACTCGCGCGTCTCGTCTCCCACGGTCATGCGGCACTCCCTTCCGGAACATCTGTGGTCGCACACAGTGACAGACGGTACTCCAAATGGCTGTCAATGGATGCAGCAAGGGGGTATGCTTTCATGGAATATATTGAGCTTAAATTTGAAGTTCATAATACATGTGAGCGTCGTGACATTGTGCGTCTCGTCTCCCGCGGTCATGCAGCACTCCCGTTCTGGCACATCTGTCAAGGCGCACATGGTGAACAGATGTTGTTGTTTCAAATGGTTGGTTGCAAACAGAGGCGATGGTGTGGTTTCGCCGAAGATGTTTGAGGTAGGAGTTGAAGTGCAGGTTACAGATGAGCAACTTTGTTGCACCACTCGCGCGTTTCGCCGCCCGCGCTCATACGGCGCTTCCCTTCCGGAAATGTGTCAAGGCGCCGACGATGACTGAGGTCTTTCCAGATGGCTGTGAAAGGAGGCAGTGGTATGAATTTGTGCAACATTTCAGGTTTGCATTTGCGGGTGACCACTGCGACGCACCCCTTCCGGCACACCTATTGTCGCACACATTGAGAGAGGGAGAGCAATATTTACTGGTGAACACAAGGCCACTGTCAACAGAGGGTCAATAGATCATGTTCAGCGCGTAAAACCTGCGACAGATGTTGATGGCCACCTGTATGAAGTGGTCAAGTTGCAATGCTCTGGCTTGCATCAACAAAGCATCACAAACTCATGTTCGGCACTTGCAGACGGCAACAAATGTCGATTGCTATCTGTAAAACATACTGGGCTTCTTCGCGCCCTGTGCGAGAATTGATAAAAAGTACAAAACATGTCGTGCTGCGAAGCTCTGGCTTGCAGCGCACGCAAAGCCACATATGCTGGCCACCCCATAGTCTGGAGTTTTCTGCAGCCAAAACCTTTCAGCATGGGCTGTGGGGTTTCTAAGGATCAACCCGCCGCTGCCTATGAGGTATGCATGTATGTATGAGGACACATCGCTCTTCACCTTGTGCAGGCGAAATGAAACGGCAAGTACAAAAAAATATGCATGTACTGAACCATGAAGCACTCTGTGAGGGCGGTCAATTCATATAGTAAATTGATGCGCACACCTATGATGAGCGGCGATACAACGAAGCTTATGCAGCCTAGGTGGAGCCCAGGTGTAAGGCGGATAACGACTGCAAGAATGCATCCACATCATGCGGAGAATGAGTACCGGATGCATGGTCGTTTCGCTCGCACTTCACCTTGTGCAGGCGATGTGAACTGCTAGTGAGCAGGTTGAAGTATCTGAAGAAGAAAGCCCTCCCATGACAACGGCAACTTTGAATTCTGCTGCCTGAACCTATGACAAGTGGCGATACATGCCATGCTGATTTTCCAGCCTTACGTAGCTGGATTGTGCGTTTGAAGACGCTCTTACCTAAGCCCAGGTGCGCGGTGAGGATGAAGTTTGTGTCGTCCGTGTGCGGCTTGATGCCGGTGCGGGGCGCCTGAATGTTGAAGTAAATTGTTGAAGTACGGGCAGGTGAAAACAACAACGCCGCGGGTAAGCATCTGAGAGCATACATATGCCACGTCGAATGCATTTTCGTTGATGAATCGACTGCTGAAGCCACCACCCACAGATAGACAGCGCCTGGCCCCTTGTGGCTAATGAACATTTGAGTACTTCAAAGTATATAAACAGCAAGCATATCCAGGGGATTTCAGGGCAGCATGCGCACATCTCCTACCAGATGATGAGCATCACCCCGACTGTCCACCATTGATCAAGATCGCAACCGGCAGCACAGCTCACTATGCGCTGCTGATTCACACTGCTTGTGGCGGCTCAAGCATGCTCGCCTGCTGCCATCTTGAGTTGTTGGCGTTGCACTGATGTGCATGCCCTGATGTTTTAATCATCGGCGCAGTGCTGTTGACAGGTGCAGTGTGCTGCGCCTCTCACACAAGCCCCTTGCAAAGACGTTAAGCATTGTTCATGAGTTGACCGTGTAGTTCAACATGGGCCCTCGCATCAGCCCTCCTGTGCCACCCATCACATATGATGCAGTGTGAATGCGAAGAAGTGACTTGCGCAGGTAGGGCAGCCAGATGAGCAACGCTTTGGGATGTGCTCCTGCTGTGAAATGAGGACCGGAAACATGCGTATCTCTGCGTCCATCTGCACTGTGTGACAGTGGCGGCATTTATTCCGCGGTTGTTGCACGCATGAGCTACCTCAAACTTGAGCTACCTGAATCTTGAAGGTGAACTTTCAACTTTGCAAATACGCAGGTGACTTTGCAAATATGCAGGTGGCGCGCATCACCGCGCCTGCTTGGCAGCGAACACCTCGCATGAGGGGATGCCACACTTCTGCACAATGAGGTACGTCAGAACTTCAAGTTGAAGTTTGACCTTCAAACATGTTGCGCGCTTCATCGCACCTGCTGGGCAAAGAGTACCTCTTTGCACAAGGAAATGCCGGTCTCCTGCACATTGAACTACCCCAAAACTTCAAGTTTCCACTTTAGTCTGAAGCTTCAAAGCTTCAAACATGTTGCACACGTGGCAAAGCACACCTCGCAGGCCAGGATGCCGCTCTCCTGCACACACAGTGAGCTGCCTCAAAACCTTCCAAGTTTCAACTTCAAAATGGAATTTAAACTGCAGGTCTAGAGCTTCAACGTCAAACATGTGGCTCGTCGCCGTACCTGCTTGGCGAAGAACACGTCGCACGAGGGGATGCCGCTCTCCTGCCCGGTGGGCTTCCTCGAAGTTTTCAAGTTTCAACTTCAATCAAAAGTTATGACTTCAAGCCTTACAGTTTCAACTTCAAACAGTGGCGCGCATCACCGCACCTGCTTGGCGAAGAAGACCTCACACGATGAGATGCGGCTCTCCGGAACAATGAGCTGCCCCAAAACTTGATGTTGCAGTTTCAGTTTGAAGTTCTAACTTCAAACCTGGATTCAATGTCAATGTGTGGCACGTCACCGTACCTGCTTGGCAAAGAACACCTCGCACAACGGGGATGCCGCTCTTCCTGCACAGTGAGCGGCCCCAAACTTCAACTTGAAGTTTCAACTTGAAATCACCGCACCTGCTTAGCGAAGAAGACCTCGCATGAGGGGATGCCACACTCCTGCACGATGGCGGCCGTCTTGGGGAACAACTGCATGTTGACAGGGTCCCAGACGCGGTCCTGAAGGACCAGCGTCCGCTGCAGCGAAACAGCACAAGTGACAGCAAAGTGGGTACCTCCATTTGAAGTTTTGAACCTCCAGCTTCAACAATGAAGTCAACTTCACAATTATATGCGTCCGCTGCAGCGGGAGAGCGCAAGAGAAAGCAAGCAGAAGACGAAGCAACAATAAGAGATCGGCTCTTGACGCAGCTGGTCGCACTCGTGCTCTCAAGTTTGAAGTTGCTGGTGTGAAGGCCCTCAGCCGACTTGCAGTTTGGTGAGTGCTCGCTTGCGCGAAAAGCCCGGTTGTGACATAACCCTCGTCACAAGGCATCTGTGTCTTGTGCTGACATTACATGATGGAGCTCAAACACGCTGACTGACATCGCCCACTTGCCCTACTGCAGCGCTCTGAACGTGTAGCGCATTCATCCAGCAGCAGAGTGCGCACGTTGACACACAATCAGCACGAGCGTCCACCTGTCAAGCGTAATGAGAACTTCCCAACCGTAACCTAACCCTAACCCTGAACCTAGCTTTAACTTTGAACTAGCAACTGCGCGCGATACAGCGGCGCGTCTCAGCTAGTGCGCAGGACAGACTACAGCAATGACAGTATCACACATCACCAGCGGCACTGGTGACGAAGAGATGAGCTGCTACTGGAAAGGTGAGAACAGCGGCTGGTTCACCCCCTGCATTCCATCTCTGCATGCCCTGCTGCAGTACTCTGAACGCGCAGCGCATTCGTTTGGCAGCAGAGTGTGCACGTGCTCGCACGATCAGCATGAGCGCGCACGTGTAGCTCTAACCCTTATTGAAGAGCCAGCAACTGCAACTAGTCAACTAATGCCCAGCTGGCGACGACGAGGTGAGCTACTACTGGAAAGGTGACAACATGCAACATTCAGCCTGAGGTTTTCACTTGCCAGTTGCGGGCGCAACATGCTTCCGATGGCAGAGCCATGGAGGCAGAGCCATGGCACCAAGTGAATAGGGCCCAAGCACAAGCGCGTTGACGTGCGCTGCCACCAGTCGGAGGTGCACACATACTTCAAGTGCACGTACGTCAACTGTGACATGCACTCGCTCTCGTGCCGATAAACGTACGTGGCCACTCCAGTCCCGCATGTCAGCGCGTCACCGCTCGCAGTGACCATGTACATTCATCACACCACCACTGTTTAGACATTTTTACAGCCTGATTCACATATCAAGAGCCTGTTTCATCTGTAGCCCGGCTCACATCACGCACCAGATTTATGTGCAGTAGGCTGTCGAGGCGTGCACATGTGCGCCGGACATTGCACAATGTTGCGCACTCGGTACCGCATGCTCGCCCGCCGTCGTGCGCCGACACAATACTCCAGACCCGGCTTATTTGCGCAAGTGCCATGGCTGCGTTACCTCAAGGTGCACTTCAGGTGTGCATGTACATGTGCACCGCACGCTCCATTCCTTTTCCGATCAGTACCGCATGCCAGCGCGCCTTCGAGCGCTGTCACCGCGCTCCAAGCCACAGTCACGTGCGCAAGGGCCATGCCTTCATAACGTCACATCGTACTTCAAGTGTGTAATGTACATGCACGCCATGCTTCAAATCAGGTTTATTGCGCCAAGTGCCATGCCTTAGTTGCCTCACCAGGCATTGCAGACTTTGTTCTTTATGCTGTACTTCAAGTGCGTCTGCAAGCGCCGTGCAAGCGACCACTTTGTCCAATGTCCCCAGCTAGCCAGCACGTCGCCGTGCGCTGTCACCGCAAGCAAATCACCACTGGCCGCACATGTATGCAGAAAGAGTTGCTTCAACAACATCCACTTCGAGCATAACTTCAAATATGTAGATTGCAGCCGCGTTTGTGCGCAGCCTCTAGTTTGCCCAGCAAGCGCCGTACGCCAGTGCGGCATTGCGTGCTGCCACCTTGAACAGCCACTTTCCGCACAAACACACAGCTTGCATACTTCACATCAATGTGTTCTCTGTTACGAGAGGGAGCCGTTGTAGGTCTGTGTGATTACCACTTGCACCAGGAACTATGGCCTCGCTCATTGCACGTCATTTCAAAAGCGGTTGCATTATCGTTTTAAAAAGCAATCGATTTCGCAAGCTCAACTGCACAACTCACCGAGAGCCAACGCAGGTGGTTTTGAACACGGTTAATAAAACTTGACGAAATATACAATTCCACAACTTCAAAGTGCGACTCACCCAGTCAGGCCCGTACGCCAGCGCGTCGTCGCGCGCCGCCACCGACCATTGAAGTATACAATTCCACGACTGCAAAGTGTGGCTTACCCAGTCAGGCCCGCCGCCACCGACCACATGTGCGTCCCATTCCCCTGCTTCTCCACGCCCTTCTTGCCATGATGGTAACTTGTAGTATAATATTCCACAACTGCAATGCGTGACTCACACAGTCAGGCCCGTACGCCAGCGTGTCGTCGCGCGCCGCCACCAAACGTTGAAGTATACGATTCCACAACTTCAATATGCATTTTGAAACTTCAAAGTGTGACTCACCCAGTCAGGCCCGTACGCCAGCGCGTCGTCGCGCGCCGCCACCGACCATATATTCGTCCCCTGCTTCTCCACCCCCTTTTTGGCCATAACCGCCTTCAGCTCGCTGGCAATGACCCCCGCCTGCTGTTCCAGCTTCGCCGCCCAGGGGTACATGTTTCCGTCGGCCGCGTCATGCCATGGCTCAGCAAACAGCCCCTCTGCATCGCGCACAGTTTGTAAGAAAATCATGTTTATGGGAAAAGCGGTACAGTAGGGAGTCTAGTGGGGTCAGTGGGGGGTAAAAAAAACAAAAACTGGCGCGCGCGCGCTATGCGTGGTAGGAAATGGTGGAAAGTTGGAAGGGCGCATTGTTTTGTGCAAGACAAGCAGGGTCCGGTCGTTCAACTTCAAGTGCTGTGCGACGTGCAGCGCTTACAGTTGCTGGATTCAATGCCTGGTGCAGGGACGCAACTGCGACCAGTGAGAGGTGAGCAGGGCACATCAGAAGCTTTCAGCAAGTGCACTACGAAACGCGCGGCCTTGTCACAAACTTCAAATGCAGAGCGATGCGCACCTCACCTTCTGAGCGCTGCTGGACTGCCGTATGGCGTGCGCCATCAGCCCTATGCGGATGTGGTGAGAAATGATTCATGGAAACCAATCACGCGAGCCTTCTCAAGTCATGGCGCACGCAAGTCTCCGCACTACTGGTGCATCTGGGCTTGCTGATTTTTGCGAACTCGAATGCTGATTTTTTGCGGAATGTTATGCATCACCGCCAATCAGCGCTGGTGCATTGTTGCTGAAGCAGCACGGCACGACAGTTTACCAATCAGCGTGCAGGGGTTTAGTTGCCTGTTTAGTGCCCGTTTCATCGGGCAATACCAGGCAGCTGCGAGCTTATTCACGCGCTGGCTCTTCAGCTGGCGAGGTGTTGCTGCACAGGCGCTGCTGACCGCATGCAGCGGTTTGGCGCCTGACACATATCGTACTGCAGCCGCAAGCCTGCGGCCATGCTTCACGGCCTGAGGCTCTCACCCGTCCTTTTCGTGGAGGTGAAGTTGTGCGTAACGGCTTTGAAGTTGCTGCGGAAATCTTTTCAAAAATGTATTTGGCGTATTTGGTGACAGCACCGTAGTGGCACGGCAGATGAAATTCCGCAGCATCGAGTTACGCGCAGTAGCAAGCAAGTTGAAGTGGGTAATCGCCTACAGTTTAGGCAAAGTTGTGGTGTCTGACCCGCTTTAAGCGCAACTTACAACAAGGCTGTCTGTTTCGGGTCGCTCCCTCCCCATTTCTCTTCAGGAGGGGGGTGCTTGTAAATGTGTGCCAAAGCTGCTGCATGTATGGAAATGATTCAAAAGATCGTAGAGCTCTAAGTGACAATATATCATTACCCTCTGCTGCGATCCTGTTCAGCATTGTCTCAATGTCAACACATGTACGTATCGTTTATGGCATGCAGGCATGCATTGAAAGCTGCATTTGATCATGCAACTTCAACTTCAACATGCATAAATACTTTGGCTCACCCATGTAGCTCGATGCCTGCTGCAAGCCCTTGTCGGGCCACTGCATTTCAAACGCCTCGCCCTTGCGACTCTTGTTGAAGCAGTCCACCACTCGCTGCACCTGCAATGCACGGACGTCGGCGAAGAGAGCAATGAACGCTGATTTTCTCTGACTGCAACTTGCGTGTCCATCAAGCCGCCGCTGGTACATGCGTATGATGCAGTACCAACAACGAGACTTTATAAGGTCATGTGTGCAGACCGCGATCTAAACGCTGCTGCATAAGGCAGCTATCTACATGGCGCATGGCCAGGCCAAGCATGGACCTCGACAAAACTGCCTTTTGCACGCAAGCTATCCTCACAAGTTTCGAAGCTTCGCAAAGACATGAGAGAGCCTGACCTTGTCTTTGCCAAACCTAATGACCAAGGCACGCTCGATCTTGTCGCCCAAAGACTCCGTATCCGTGGCTGCAGGAGCTGCAGACATGAGAGGCGCTGAAGTACGTGTCCCTGGCCTGAGCACAGGAAGCGCAGGGTGGTGTCGCACAAATGCCACTGCGGCTGGTAGCAGCAGCAGTGATGGCACCATCGCCTTCATGATGCCTTCGCTTGAGCTCAGCGGTCTTTCTCGGTGGCAAAGCAAGATTTCTTGCTTCCAGAACCCCCTTGCTTAGAGCTGCACTGTGCGAGAATAAATGCAGCGAGCGATGCGATAGATATATTGTGATGCGGACGCGGGCAATGGCGCTAGCCACCTGCACGAGGCCCTTTCAATCGGTTCGCCAGGATCGAGCCTCTCGCCTTACGTCACAACTGCCCTTGTTGCAGAGGCAGACGCCAATTGGCTGCGCAGGTACGCAGGTACCTCGCGCGCGTGTGGCCCCATGGTGCAAAGCTTTTTGATTTTCTCTGGCGCCTAAATTTTCCCTCGACTGTAGCCCTACTGGTCGCCCACTCGCAGGGCACTTGCTTGGCGGCCATAAATGTTGGCGTCGCCATGAAACTATGCGTTGTATCACCTTGCTGTTTACTTAAGTTAGTTGCGTCTATGAAAAATATGACATGGTCATGGTGCAGTCAGTGGCCTGATGGTACTGCCATGTGCACACAGTCATTCACCAGGTTGAGCACTCTTGGCAGTCACCAGCGCCTGACCATATGCAGCGGCAGTTTGATCATCATCTCAGGCTGGAGATTCAATGTAAAAGTTGCTCCAAATCCGTCAACGGGCTTCAAGTTACCAGAGGTTGTGCACTGGCAGTCAGCGTTCACTTGCTGAAGCTTTTTTCTGACCCATCATGCTGTTTTCCTCAACTTGCTGAGCCCAGGCGGCGAACACGTGCTGCAGTAGCAGCACCGCATAAGCTTCAACCCCACCTATAGTATAGAGCCACGTTTTGCAGCTCCCTCAAAGATGCCCAAAAAGTAGATGGCTCATATCCTGCTGAAGGGCGGCTTTTCCTGGGAGCCTCTCAACGCGGCAGCCGCATCTTCATCAGGGACTGCTACCACCAGGTGGAGGAGCACATGCATGATCTGGTGATTCAGCAGCACAAGGCGCCAGGCGTATTGTTGCTGACTGCTTGCCAATGGGCATAGCACATATGCTGCAGCTGTTTGAGCTGTAGCTGTAGATGTGGCTGCTCACTGAGCAGCGCAGCAATCTGTGCGCTTGACTATTGAAGTTGTCATTAGTAAGACGAGTGTAATTTAGTGTGCAAATGCCCATGTGATGATCAAACGATATACCCAATGTGTCATAGTGCCATAGTGCATCATCAACAATGGTGAGTACTACATGATGATCGGCGGATGCATTTGCCAAATACCAAGCTGAGTAATGTGCAGGACGATGGGTTCAAGCAAGTCAATCTCATCATTCAGTGCCACGAGGTGTACGCATGTACGTTGTCACGACACCGTGCACATAGCCCGGCAATACGCCTTGGATATCTATATAGAAGCACCGCAAAGGATCACCGAGCCCGTGAGCTTTCCGGGCTCTGGAGGTGAACGCTTGAATGCCCGGTTGCGACTGCTGTGGACCCGATCAGAACCCAGAGTGTACAAAAGAGACTTTGTGGCAGACTTCACTTGCTGATGGCTCATGTGAGCGTCAATGCGTCGCACTGAGATGAGATCGACAGTGGCAGACATGTCCCTGAACCGCTGGAGCTGCATGCATGTGATCAGGGAGCAGCGACCGTGTCCGGCCCTGGTGCTGGGATTACGCCGGGCAAGGCAAGGCGATAGTTGTCTACTCAGACTCTATTGCTGATGGCGATTAAGATCATCGTGCGGGTGGGCCACCGCAAAGATCCCCAAGATCGCAACGGACGGTCGAGGGAGATTCGCCGAAGGGGAAGCAAAAGTCGCGACTTCATATTGTGCTGCGGTGCACCAGCTGTGACGGTGCGCACAACACCATGGGCGGGAGGGCGTTGCGAGTGGCGGCAGCGCTGTCGCTGGCGGTATCATTTCTAAATGGCGCGCAAGCCGTAAAGTTCAAAGGCTTCAGCGCAGACAACCCAAAACCCGTTGTGGTGAGTCATTCCACCGGCAGCGATGCGCGCGAGCAGAGTCGAGGCTGCTGTTCAGCAGGCCCCGCAGCCTTAAGCAGCCTGCACGAATGTTTTGCAATGCACATCACTGCTCACAAACTGCCCTGCGGGTGTATACGCAGTGTGCGTGCTGTGTTGGCTCGGATGAAGCTTCACACCCGCTGCGCTGCAGCGCTGTGCTGCCCCAGCTCACTGAGTGCAAACTACCGTGCTGGTTGCATGTGGTAAAGTTTTCAGCATTCAATGCTTCATTCGGGCCATTACACACGCCCGAGATTCACAACAGGGCCATCCCTAAATTGTGTACCCCTGATGTCTGTTGGTCTGCTGCACGCGCCGCAGCCCGTGGACGATGACAACTTGCTGGTGGAGCATATATGGACGTGGCAGTACGATGACAGAGCTGTCATGATCAAGTTCGTGCCAGGCTCAGATCAGGTCATATCGGTTCACAAGGCCGGCAATGTGCGCCTGTACGACAACCTTCAGAGTGATCCTTACTACTACAAGGTGAGCACCGTTAGTTCTATAACGATTTGAAAGCGCACTTTACTTGCTTCGGCAACGCATGACAGCCTCGTTTCCCAAGCCGGATCCCAGCGCATGGCCTCTTCTTGGCGTACTGCTACTGTGCCGAAATTCCGAGTTGCACGGCCCGAAGTAAGAAGTTCACCATCAGCTTCTATGTACTCTTGAACAGTTACCCAAGTTGCATGACAGTATGATGCTTACAAGTTTCGAGTGCTGGGTGAAATTTCATGTGAAAGTCACAGTCACACAGCAATATCATGATTCACAACTGCATACCGAGTCGTTTGTAGCTGCAGTGAGTCGTTTGTAGCTGCAGTGAGGGTTGCAAGTGGTTTCGAAAGGGCACTATGGCAACGGCACGCTGTAAGCCCAGCTGCTGTTGCTGGTTATGCAGTAATTGCATGCATTTCAAGGCATAGTTCACCAATGTCAGCCTGCGCTAGTGGACTTGAAGTATGTGCTGACTTGAGGTAAGTCTTGGTTCCGTGCACATGCAAGATTTCTGCAACATATACTGTGTGATTCAATGGCATCGCCATACTCATGATCACTTGGAAATCATGCTGACAGGAGGTCGGAGCTCGCTCGCATTGCTGCAGACGTGCACTTTGCAGATCACCGCATCATCACCGTCATGAACACTTTTGAAAAGCATCAAGCCGACATACATGGCCAGAGTCTGCTCGCGTTGCTGAGCGTTGCCGCCACACATGTGCCACTCTGAACGCCGCAGCACCTGTTGGACAGATCATAGCCGGCACGTACAAACTTCAAAACTTGCACTTTGTTGATGAAATGCATTGTGATCACTTTGAACCCATCATGCTGACATGAGGTCAAAGTTTGCTCGCATTGCTGAGTGCTGCTGACACATATTTGCATCCGTGAAACGCCGCAGCACCTGGTGGACATGACCGCCGATGCACACAAACTTCAAACTCACACATCATTGCCTGTTCGCATGGCTGAGCGCTGCTGACACATGTCTGCACCTCTGAAATGCCGCAGCACTTGGTGGACATGACGGCCGACACCTACGACCTCGGCGACCACGGCTTATTAGCGATGGAGTATCATCCAGACTGGGATGCGGGGGTGCGCAAGATCTTTGTCCTCTACACGGGGGAGCCCAAGGACGTGAGGCAGCTGCCCAATAACGACGCGGTGGAGGATGACAGGCCCACTAGCTGGGGGAAGGGACCTCCCGGGAAGCACGGCCAGTTGTGGCCTGATAGCTGTGAGTCCTGGTGTACGATTCCTGGAGGGGCGAAAAACTCTGTATCTTGTGTAGTATGTGCAGTCAATGTGGCATCAGGACATGATGGTGATGGGTTAGCTAGGGTGGCTTTTCATGCAGCTCACGCAGTACACGCAGTACATTGAAAGAAAAAACCGAGCAGGAGTTGTCAGTTGTCAACTGCCACACAGGATGATAGGCCCACCAGCTGGGTGAAAGGATCCCCCCAGGAAGCACGGGCAGTTGTGGCCGGACAGCTGTGACTATCTGTTTACGTTTTGTCGTCAGCATCTGATGAATTTGATGATCAGGATGGTCAAATAGGGTGGCGCTGGCGTGCAGCCCAGTCAATAAAGGATGAGCGGAAGGTGTCAGTTGATGACTGCGCTGGAAGATGACAGGCCCACTAGCTGGGGGACGGGACCCCCTCGGAAGCACGGCCAGACGGCTGTGAGCACCTGTTGTCATCGTGGAACCAAAACCTAGTGATTAGGGGGGGGGGGGGATATAATGGCTTTTTAAGTGGCTCACGCAGTACACTTAAACCTGAGCGAGAGTCGTCAGCCGATAACTGCCGTGGAGGACAGGGCCACCAGCAGGGGGAAAGGGACCCCCCCCCCCGCAAAGCACATGCAGCTGGGGCACGATAGTTTTCAGGGCCTCGTTGCGCCAATGCGGTATCAGAACTTCATGAGAATGGATCAGGTAGGGTGGCATTTTGCATGCAGCAGATGCAAAACTGTGACGTGATGCAAATGTATACGAGTGCCCCATGTAGGTGCCAGTGTGGCATCAGAGAAGAGTGTGAAAGCTGAGGCGTTGTGCCAGGGGCTTAAAAGGGGGCAAGGGTGGTGCTTTGCTGCTGCAGCATATCCAAAAGGTGTGCAGCCGTTGTCAGCAATGGTGATTCCATAGAATACGAGAGAGAGGTCAGGCAGCTAGGCTAGGGAAAGGGACCCCCCCGGGAAGCACGGGCAGCTGTGGCCGAGAGCTGTGTGTGCGCGAGGCACTTAAGTAGAAGGCACAAGCTAAGAAGCTGAGGCAAGGGCACAAGGTCAGATTTTGGGGGAGTGTGGTGCTCTACGGTGCACAGAGGGCAGAAGTTGAAGAGTGTGGTAACCAGGGCCTAGGGTTCAAGTTGGGGAAGGTTGGCATGTGTCTGTTCCATCATCAAAGCAGAGAACGGAATCTCAGGAGCTCAAGGGTAGGACTTCAATGTTAAAGTTTGGGGCGGGTAGGGCTCAGCAAACATTGTGTGAGAATTGATGCCCATGAACGAGGCCACAAAAAGAACAAGGGGCCACTTGCTAGGCGACAGACCCTAGGCAGCACACATGTGCAACCATGAGTTGAGGCTGCAAGTGCTCCTCGTAGTAGGGAGCGAAACAGTGCTCAGGTGGAGCATGGTCATATAGGATGAACGTTTTGGTGTCGTTTGGAGGAGATCAGGGGGAGCTAGCCTAACCCTAACCTAACCCTAACCCTGAGCCTAATCCTAAGCGGTGAAGAGGGTGTGGTATGCCTGGGTGAGCTAACAACATCGTTTGAACGAAGGTACCGAGTTTGGCAGGTCAGCTGGCACAGCATGTGAGCACCGAGAAGGGGGGGGTGTGGAGAAGGGGGGGGGGGGGGGGGGGGGGTACAGGCTTGCCCCCTCCGCAAAGTGCGCACACATGTGCGTGCGTCTCAATTACAGCAAACGCATGACGCTCCCCTGTTGAGGGATTGGTTTGCTTGTGCTAAGCGCTGTTGTGCATTGCATATACTCTGCCGCATACCTACCTACACGAAGCCCCCCCCGCCTCCCCCCTTGTTGAGCGCTGTCGCTTTTTTTTTCACAACTCCACGTCCTGACTGCTGACGCGTGTCCCGTGCTGAGCGCTGCTGCATTTTGCCGTACTTGAAGTTGAGCGCTGACACATTTTCCTTTCAACTTCACGCGCTGCCAGAATTTTTACTTTTTTCCCACAAAATTCACGTCGTCCTGAGCGCTAATTTACGTCTCGTGCCGAGCGCTGCTGCGCAGGCCCCTGCCTGGACTGCGACGGCGCCGTGCACTTATTGAGCGCTGCCGTGTTTTTAGATGGTTTTTCTTCCTTCACAACTTCAAGTTCTGAGCGCTGACGTACCTCTCGTGCTGAACGCTGCTGCGCAGGCCCCTGCCTGGACTGCGACGGCGCCGGCAAGAACCGCGACGGCCTGATCTGCGAGCACCCGTACTACATCGACCGCATCTCCGTAGGTGCGTACGTGAAGTGTTATGGCTAGGGTTGAATATCACCACGTATGACCTGCGCATCACCACTTCCGCTGCGAAAACAGCACCCCTACTACATCGACTGCATCTCCTTAGGTGCGTGCATAAAGTATGGTTAGGGCTGAGCATCACCACGAATTGAGCGTCACCACTTGCGCTTTGACCTCGAGAGCAGCGACGGCCTGATCTGCGGGCACCCTTTGCTACATCGCCCGCTTGTCCGTACACGCGTGCTGAATGTTTGATCGTCCACTTTGTTGAAGTCTGGTGTGTAAGCAGAGTTCAATCAAACCACGTAGCACTCTCTTGACCATCCTGTACATGCTGTACATGAAACAGGCTGCCCCCCTCGCTTCAAGCCCATGTGGGGTTCGCCCCTGTCTTTCCCCCCCCCCTTCTCCTTCAGACCTGGATGCCGGGATGTCGTGAGTGTGTTCAATCACATCGCCAAACCCTACCTTTAACCCTAGCCTTGAGCATCCTGCACATTCTGAACACCAAACCGATCTCGAGCCGATTCGCCCATGTCTGTTTTGCACCTGTCTTACTGCCCCCCCCCCCCCCCCCCCCCCCCGCGCTTTCTTCAGACCTGGATGCCGGAACTTCAAAGAAGGACGTGACGCTCCTACTGGTAACTTCAACCGTAACCTTGAGCATGCTGTACATGCTGAACCTGAAACCAGCTGCCACCCTTGACTCGAGCCGACTCGCCCTTCACTTACCCCCTCCCCCCTCCCCCTCCCCGTGCTTCTTTCAGACCTGGACGCCGGAACTTCAAAGAAGGACGTGACGCTCCTATCGGTGATGTGCGGCTCCTCGGACACGCACGGCCCCGGTGACCTCAAGATCATTGGCAAGGACCTAATCTACAGCACCGGCGAGGGGTCACAGGTGCGCTTTAGGCAGGCAAACCTACGGTAGGTAACGCTTGCGACGGTCGCCTGAGCAATGATTCATGCAGGGTAGGCAGATCATAGGGGTGGGCAGGTATAGTGCACTTGTGAGGCGCTGGGCAGGTATGGTGCACTTGTGAGGGTCAGAGCATTCTGCAGGGACGTTGTTTGCAGACTGGCGAGAGTTCACAGGTGCACTTTGAGACAGGCAAAGGTCTACGGTAGGTATCACGTGCGGCGGTTGCTTGAGAGCAGTGAAATGCATGGGGGTAAGCAGGTATAGTACACTTGCTAGATCATTAGCAAGGCCGTCGCCTGCAGCACCGGCGAGTGTTTTAAGTGCACTGGAAGGCGGGCACTGCAACATTACAATAGACACTGGCTCAACTCCCGTTCCCCCTCCCCACACACGCACACCCTGTACGCACAGTTCACCGTCTTCGACTTGCTCACCCCCCCTGTGTGCATACAAACAGTTCGCCGTATTCAACTACGGCTTTGAAAACCACGGCTGAGAGTCTAACTCACCACTTACCCCCCTCCCCCCCCCCACTGCACTGCTGCGTGCATACGCGCAGTTCACCATCTTTGACTACGGCTTCGAGGAATGGCTGCTTCGACTCAGACTCTGACTCACCCCTTGTTCCCCCCTGCCTACCACCCCCCTGCGCGCATACACACAGTTCACCGTCTTCGACTACAGCTTTGAGGACGACGGCTGCTAGGACTCAGACTCTGACTCACCCCTTGTTTCCCCCTTCCTACCACCCCCTTGCGCGCATACGCGCAGTTCACCGTCTTCGACTACGGCTTTGAGGACGACGGCTGCTACAACTCAGACTCTGACTCACCCCTTTTCCCCCATCCCCCTGTCCACCCCCGCTGTGCGCATACGCATAGTTCACCGTCTTCAGCTACGGCTTTGAGGACGACGGCTGCTACAACTCAGACTCTGACTCACCCCTTTCCCCCATCCCCCTGTCCACCCCCGCTGTGCGCATACGCACTGTTCACCGTCTTCAGCTACGGCTTTGAAGACGACGGCTGCTACGACTGAGTCTCTCACTCGCGTACGCCTTACTCACCTCCCCCCACCACTACCCCCCTGCGCGCATACGCACAGTTCACCGTCTTCGACAATGGCTTTGAAGATGACGGCTGGCTACGACCCCGATCAGTCGGCGGGCCAGGACAGCTTCCGCGCGATCCGCAACTGAGACTCTGACTCACCCCTTGCCCCCCCTCCCAACCCCCCCCCCCCTTCGCGCATACGCACAGTTCACCGTCTTTGACTACGGTTTTGAAGACGACGGCTGCTACGACCCCGATCAGACGGCGGGCCAGGGCAGCTTCCGCGCCATCCGCGAGACGTTCGGCAATGGCAAGATCGGCCGCATCCCGTACGACCTACTCGACTCCGACTCGGAGATCTCGCTCGATCAGGTGGAGCTGGTGGCCAAGGGCGTGCGCCAGCCCGTGCGGCTGTTCCACCACGAGAAGCAGGACCGGCTGTACGTAGGTATGTATAGCAACTGCCATTTGTAGCATGGTATGTGTACTTTTCTTCTAAGATCATTGCAACTTCTCGTAAGGGCGTGAGGCTGTTCCACCACGAGAAGCAGGACCGGCTGTACGTAGGTATATATAGCATGCGTATCTTGAGTTTGTGTGTGTATGTGTGTGTGTGTGTGCGTGTGTGTGCGCGCGCGCGCGCGCGCAATTTATAGATTGACGCGCAGCGCCCAGATACATGTGTACATACATACACTGCAAGCACGTAGGTACACATAGGTATATGCTGCATAAGTGCTTTGAACACATTCATGCCTAGTTCTCAACTACTTGCAGTTCTCAGAACGGCGTGCGCCAGCCTGTGAGGGGATTGGCTGTACGTAGGTATGCATAACATGACTATGTTTCCGAGTGTTTTGTGTGATTGTCGTGCGGCTTTTCCGCCACGTTGCGCAGGTACGTAGGTGTGATTGGCATGTGTACTTCAAGTATGCGCCACCGAGTTGCATTGCTCAGGCTACGCCGGCTTTACCGATGCACTACCATCTGAATTTACCCGTGAAGCTACACTTACATTTGAACTTTGCCCCCACGCAGCATAAATCAGATGGCGTCAACTTTGCGCAGGACCGGGTAGACATAATGTGCACCCTGAGCCTACCATTAAACCATGATTCAAACGCTAATCCCGTGTTGCATTGCTCAAGCGACGTCGGCTTTGGCGACGCGGGTACCACGGAGCGCATATTCTACTGTATCCCCTATATTTACCCTCAGAAACCTTTGTGTACCCTCGAAACCTATTTTTACCCTTGAACCCTACATTCACCCTCGAAATACATTTAGCACTAAACTCTAATGCTTGAACTCTTAACGTTGAATTACGTTGCGTCGCTCAGGCGATGTTGGTTTTGGCGACGCCGGCACCACGGAGCGCATCTTCTATCCCTATTTACCATCGCGCCCTATTTTTACCCTTGAACCCTGCATTTACCATCGAACCCTACATTTACCTCGAAATCTGTATTTACCCTTGAACTCTAACCTTTGAACTCTAACCCTCTGCGTTGCATTGCTCAGGCGACGTCGGCTTTGGCGACGCCGGCACCACGGAGCGCATCTTTTACGCCGACAACATCAGCAAGAAGCCCGACCAGCTCAACTTTGGCTGGCCGTGCATCGAGGGCGTGCGGACAACGACGCTCGGCGACATAGGCGTATGGGACGCACCCAGCGAGCAGGTGATTTTTTAGCGCTGCTGGATTTGATACCTACCCTCAGAGTTCGTTGAGGGCTTAGTGACACAGGCGTCTGGGCCGCCCCAGAGAGCAGGTGATCATTGCTGAGCGCTGCTGATTGTGATTTACTTACCTACCCCCAGAGCTCGTTGAGGGCGTCAGAATGACAACGCTCGGAGACATTGGCGTCTGGGACGCACCCAGCGAGCAGGTGATCATCGCTGAGCGCTGCTTATCTTGATGCCTACCCCTGTGCTGCGATGATACCTACCCTTTGTGCTCGTCAAGGGCGTGCGGACGACGATGCTCGGCTGCATTAGCATCTGGGTTGCCCCCAGCGAGCAGGTGATCATTACTGAGCGCTGCTTAGTGTGATACCTACCTACACCTAGCGCTCATTGAGGGCGACGCTGGACGACATTGGCGTCTGCGACGCTCCCAGTGAGCAGTGATTTGCTGAGCTGCTCATTTCAATACCTACCCCAAGTGCTGCTTATTGTGATACCTACCCCTAGTGCTCGTTGGAGGCGTCAGGACGACGACGCGCGGCGACATTGCGAACTTGGCATTTGAGACGCCCCCAGCGAGCAGGTGGTCATTGCTGAGCGCTGCTTGTTGTGATACCTACCTACCCCCAATGCTCGTCGTAGGCTCGGCGACACAGGCGGCTGGAACGCGTCCAGCGAGCTGGCGATTGCTGAGCGCTGCTTGTTGTGATACCTACCCCTACCACTCTGCAGCGGCGTTCAGCCCTTATTCTGGTCCTTTGTTTGCCCGCTGCGCACTGTGCAGGAGAGCACTCAGTGGCTGCACATACCCACCCCGTGCGTACACACACATGCTTGACGCGCGCCCCACCTCCAGTGCTGCACCACTGACCTATCTGCCAGCAGCTTTCACCCTTATACTGTGCAGCTGACCTGTGTTTTGTCATCCGTTTGCCTGCCGCGCATTGCCTGCCACGCCCTGTGCAGGAGCGCATGAAGTGGCTGAAGGACAACGACCTGCCGCACTGCGCAGCCACCGCCACCGCTGTGCAGGCCTGGGTGGACAAGAAGCCCGTGCCCGCTGGCGGTGACACATCGTGGGAAGTGCCGTTCTTTGAGTACCGCGTAGGTACGTACTTGAAGTTGTGTCCAAAAATTTGAAGTTTTGTGTTCACGTTGAAGAGGGACGGACACGAGCCCGTGCCCGCTGGCGTCAACGCATTGTGGAGTGCCGTTCTTCAACTACCGCGTAGGTTCTGAGGCAGACGAGGTCCTCCTGGAAGCCCTCCTGTAGTTGGCTTGGTTGGCGGTCAGTGACCGATTTATAGCGTAGAGAGCGCATGTGTCAAACGTTTGACACACAGCACATGTGTACACGAGTTGCATATTTGTTTTTCACAGGGCTTCCGCCCCTCAAGCGGAAGTAAATGAAGTAAGTACATACTTGAAGTTGTGCTCAATGTTACCGGAACTGGCCTCTGAGTTTGTGGTTGAGTTGAAGTCTGGTGGGCAAGACCCCCGTGCCCGCTGGCGGTGATGCGTCGCGGAGACTGCCGCGTAGATTTATGGAACGAGTCGTTGAGTCAGAGTTAAAGTCATTACTGTGAATGGGTAAAAGCGGCTGTTCTTTTTGGAAACGAATCACAAGATCGTAGAGCTCTCGGTGACAAAGGATGGTGAGCCGCTAGTGCCTTCCACCAATAACCGTGGTCGCCGCTGTTGCAGTCATTGGCCATGAGTCAAACAGTGCCATCATATTCACAGGTCAAGAGACTTCTGTGTGCGAGCTTGTGTTCGGTAGACCAGCTCCAGCTGGTAGCCCAACACAGGAGGTGCAGCAGCTATTGACAGCGCTCTCGAATGAGCGTAGTGTAGAAGGTGGTGTGAGCGGGTTTTGAACCCAACTTCTACTTGAAGTTGTACTTGATTACTTCAAGTAGATATCGAATTCAAAAAGCGATGAGGGGAGCATTTGAAATTGTGGTGGTGTTGCAGCGGCGAACAAGAAGCGGCTCCCCGTTTTTTTCATTATATTTACATTTATCTAGACTTCAAAGCTGAGCGTGGCCGCATGCGCCGCCGCTGCCACAGGCATCATGGACACTAATTACCGCCTCTAGGCAGTTACCGCCATTAGGCAGCCTCTCACTCGCGCTGAAACAGGCCCTTTTTCGTTGTGTAGGGCGCGAATTTTTTGTTGTTGAATTTGTGCTCAACTACTTCCAAGTAGAGTCTGAAAAGAGGGATGAGGGGAGCCTATGCAATCGTGGTGGCGTTGCAGTGGTGAACAAAAGCGGCTCGATTTCCCACATGTACCTGGGCGCGAAGCTGAGCGCTGCCTCTTGCGTCGCCGCCCGCCGCCGCCAGCAGGCATCATGGACAACGGCAACCTTACAACTGCAGCAGCATGAGAGCTATTGTACGCCTAGTGGTAGCACGAGCTTCACTACAGCAAACTACACTCTGCATACCTCTGGAGTAACCTTGATTACAGTGGTCCCATGCTGCCACGTCTCTGAGCTTAGGATTAGGGTTCAAATTAGAAAACGCCAAATGAGTAAATGCCAACCCTGGAATTTTTAACCCTAAACCTAATTCCAGCCATTACACCTGAGCACTGCACCGCGCCCCCCCCCCCCCCGCGACTTGCAGGCATCATGGACAACGGCAACCCCGCTGCAGCGGCGCGAGAGCTGTTCATACGCCTAGTGGGAGCACGGGATTCACTACCAGTACACTTCGGCGAACTTCTGGACCAGCATTTGATCATGCTGTCATTTTTGCCGTCTCTGAGCCCCACACCAGAGCGCTGCTTCATGCATCCCCCCCCCCCCCCCCCCTCCCCGCCACCCCCGCTTCCAGGCATCATGGACAACGACAACCCGGACCTCTGCTACGACGGCATTGCTAGGGTAGGGTTAGGAAACCCTCACTCCACCAACTCTTAACCCTAGCCCTGAACCTAGCCCACCACCTGAGCTCTGCCACATGCATCCCCCTCCTGCCCCCACTTGGCAGGCATCATGGACAACGGCAACCCGGACCTCTGCTACGACGGCTTTGGCGCCATCACGAGCGTCTACTTCCATGACCCCGAGGCGTCAGGTCCCGCCGGAGCGCTGCCATCCGTTTACGCAGGGAAGCTGATATTCTCGGACTATGCCAAGTCGTGCACGTGGTACTTTGAGAACGGCGAGGATGGCCTGCCGGATACGACCAAGCTGCCCAAGACGCTCATGGCGCAGACGGGGTTTGTGAACATTGTGCAGGTGCGTCTCCGCAATGTTGAAGTCGGTTTCCGTAGCCCAGGCTCCTTATGGTTATACGTCAACATTGGAGTTGTGTTTCTCGTCTTCTTGGCAATGAGGATGGGCTACCGGACACGACCAAGCTGCTCAAGACGCTCATTGCACAGACGGAGATTGTGAACATTGTGGTGCGTATTTATTGTTGTTCAACTTGAAGTTATGGTTTGGCCCGCAAGGCTGTCTTTGGGCGATGCAAAGTCTTGTATGTGGTACATGGAGAAGAGAAAAACGATGACGACGGCCTGCCAAGCTGCCTAAGACGCTCATGGTGTAGACAGGGTTCGTGAACATTGCGCAGGTGCGTCTCCGCTATGAGTGTACTTCAATGTTGAAGTCACTTTCAGTTGCCAAGGCTCCATGAATACGTTGATGCGCAACGCCTGTTCTCCGCTGTCACCGTGCGTGCAGGGCCTCAATGGAGCCATGTACGAGTAGACTAGAGCACACCACATTTACATGTATGTTCATGAACTGCATCATTGAATACGATTATGCTCAACGCCTGTTATTGGTTGTAAACGTGCGTGCAGGGCCCCGATGGAGCCATGTATGGCGTAGACTACACCAATGGTCGCCTGCTCAGGATGTCGGCCATCAATGCGGAGAAGGGGGGCGGCAAGAAGGGGGGCACCACGGGCAATGCGAAGGGGGGAGGCGGCGATGGTGGTGGCAAAAAGGGGGGCGGCGGAAAGAAGGGCGGTGGCAATGGTCCTGCGGACGTCCCTGAGGTGAGCTGCAGCAGTCAGGGGGGGGGTCTCCAGCTGTTTTGTGTACTTTTTCTTGTGAGAAGGCCTTAGGCCCCCTCATGAGCATAAAGGGGGGAGGGGGGGGCTGGGGGGAGGGGGTGAAGCTGAAACTGAGCTTGACGTGTGTACTTCTACTGGAATTGCAAATTTGATAGATGAACACATCATGCTTCGAAGTACACACATCATATGGCTGACTTGTTGGTGAATTCCAGTACTCACTGATGCGACAACCCCCCTTCCCCCTCCCCATCCTCCCTCACCAGACGGACCCCCCCACCCCCGCCCCCACACCTGACGCCGCGGGGGTACTGGACGCTAACACATGCCACGGTTCAAGAGGTGACATGCCGACGCTTGGCTGGAAGCCCAAGGCAGGGGGTGCCCCCGGGGCCCTGGCGGCGACACTCACGCTGAGCGCTGTGAACTTCAAGACTGCGCAGGGCAACATGCGCACGTTCGCGTGGAACGGGATGATGCCCGGCCCCATCATCCGCATGCAGGTACGTATGTATGTATGGTTAGGGGTTGGGTCAGGGGTTAGGGCTGTGCTGCTATAGGAAGCCATCATCAGGAAGGGACCGGTCACTAGGTCTCGCCGCAGTTCTGCCGCAGGAGCCATGGGGGCCACAGCGGCGGTCGCTGCTGGCAAGGGTGTGCACCGCCGCACCTAACAGGAGCAGGCGACTGCGCAGCGCAGCTGGGGAGCGGCGCGTAAAGGGAGTGGGGGAGGGCCATCTACATACCCTACCCTCACAGGGGGCGGTCTGACGCCATGGAGGCGTTGGACACCAACTGGCGCCGCCGCCACTGCGACTGGTGGAACAGAACGCGCGCTACGGAGGACGAGGGGACATCCGCGTACCTGGCTAGGCACTACATTGAAGCGCGCTGAGGCAGCGCGCGCGGGAGACGTTGGCCAACGCCGATTGCGGCGACAGCGAATGGGACCGAGCGGTCACACGACGACAGCCTCAGCGACATGCAGCAGCTGCGGCTCAGTGCCCCCAGCGGCGCAGCTCCAGCTGCTCCATATCGCTGAAGCTGTCGTCGCGCGACCGCCCGGCCCCGCGGCGCTATCGCCGTGATCAGCGTTGACCAACATGTCCCGCGCGCGCGCTGCCTCAGCTGCGCTTGGATGTAGCGCCGCGCCAGCCATATCGTTTATAGATATAGCGCCGCGCTAGCGGCAGCCGCAGCACCTCGTCGCGTCCACCAACAGTACAAGTGAACTTGCCAAAAGTACAAGTGAACTGACCTGCGGTACTGGTCCATGCCCGCCTGCATCCCCTTCATGGGGAACAGGCGGTTGCGCTGTGGACATTGGAAAGATTCTGCAGAGAGACCTGGGGGGGCAAGCAGCAGCGGGGTGTTTCACTTGTTGAGTGGTTCCAGCCAGTTGTCGGCGTCGCTAAGGGGGGGGCATGACCTCCACGCAGACTCCTCTCTCCCCCTCTCATACGCAACGACCGTACATGACCACATGACCGCACATACATATGCGTAGCCTTGCGGCGTGTACTTTTTATTACTTCTCGCTCAGGGCGCGAAAAAGCCCAGATGATTGGCATCTAGCTGTACGGAATCTACATGTCGTATGACAGTCTGAAAGTGTCGTAACGACAACCACTCAAACGCTGCCGCCGCCAAATGGCATCTTGGGATGTACCACCTCACAGCATACCTACATGGTTCACAAAACATACATGCGTACATACCGAAGCATATATTCATCCATACATACCCCTATGTCGCGCAGCCCTGCGGCGTGTACCACCTCACCGTGAAGAATGACCTCAAGGACTGGGTACTACCGGGCAAGAAGGGCAACACGGGCGGCACCATCAACACCATGCACGATCCCACCACCACCAACATCCACTTGCATGGACTGCACATCAGTGGCGAGGCACCGGGTGATGACACGTTTACGGTCATTGAGGCTGGGGATGAGAACGAGTACATCTACACCATCCCCTGCGACCACAGCGGCGGCACCAACTGGTGAGACGTTGAGCACTGTTGAAGTTCAAGTTTGCAAGCTGAAGTGTTGAGCTGATGTCGTGCGCGAATGACGGCACCTTCACGGTCATAGTGGCTGGGGATGAGAACGAGTACATCTACACGGTATCGTGCGACCACAGCGGTGGCACCAACTGGTGAGACGTTGAGCAAGCACTGTTGAAATCGAAATCAAGTTTGAAGTAGCAATCCCCTGCGACCACAGCGGCGGCACCAACTGGTGAGCATTTGTTGGCCGTTGATCACTTGAAGTCACAATGGTGTCTGTTTTGCTTCAAGTTTGAAGTTGGTCAAGTTTGCTTCCGCAAATCGCCGGTCAATGGTCAGTGACGAGAATGAGCACATCTACACAATCCCCTGCAACCACAGCAAGCTGGTGTCTTTTTGCTTCACGTCCGACACAGAACGTGCACCCCACCATCACTTGCCATGACACCTTTTTTTCCTGTCACAGTCCTGGGCCGCACTTTTTCTGTGTTTCGCAAAACCTACCCCCATGCTGTACCATCAACCTCCACTTGAACTTTCGCGTGCACGCACGTACCACCCCCACTTCTACGGCAGCTTGGCGCTGCAGACAAACAGCGGCGCCAGGGGTTGCACTTGAAGTCTAAACTTCATCTTGTTACTTGACTGTTGAACTTGATTTGCGCGCAGGTACCACCCCCACTTCCACGGCAGCTCCGCGCTGCAGACCAACGGCGGTGCGGCGGGCATGCTCATCATCGAGCCCGGCGTGAGAGAGTCTGCCGATACGCCCATGCTGTACCAGTCGCTGCCGGAGCAGTACCTGATCATACAGGTCAGGTGCTCAGTAGACGTCATTCATACATAATACTCTCGTAGTTGCTGTGTCAGGGAGTCGGACTAGATGTCATTGCATACATGCATACCCTCATAAACAGACGGTGTGTTTAAGGCAGTCAGCAGACACTCCCATGCTGTACCAGTCGCTGTCGGAGCAGTGCTTGATGATACAGGTCAGCGCTCAGTAGATGACAAACATACATTCGTATACATACGTGCGGTCATACCGCTCATGACGTACTGATGCTGTGCCAGTCGCTGCTGGAGCTGTACTTGATCATACAGGTCAGTGCTCAGTGGATGTCATGGGTACATACATACACCCCCCCCCCCCCCCTCCCCCACCCACCACATACATACATATATACCCCCCCCTTTTTCAGGACTGTTCCGTCCAAGACCTTGCCGCGTACTCCCTCATGTTTTGCCGCTGACCCACATACATACATGCCCCCCCCCTTATCCCCTTCATTCTCCAGGATTTCTCCGTCCAGGACCTCACCGCCTACTCCCTCATGTCCGGCGACGCCGTCTTCGACACCAACATCCAGGACCCCTTCGCGACCGTCAACGGCTGCACGGGCGGCTCCCAAGTCATCAACGTGGAGGCGGGCCAGTGGACGCGACTGCGCACGCTCCACTCCGGCAACCTCTACAACGCGATCGTCACCATCGAGCCCGCAGCGGCCGGCGCGAATACGCCGCTGTGCGACGTGGTGCTGCTGCAGAAGGACGGCGCGTGGCTGGGGACGGTTCCGCGGACCGTGCAGGGAACGGCGCCGGGGGAGGCGCCGGCGCTGTTCTTCACGCCTTCGTCGAGGAACGATGTGGCGGTGCGCTGCGCGGGCGCGGGCGCCAAGCACGAGATCCGCTACGCGCAGGTGACGCTCCCAAACCCTAGTTGTGTGCAACCCTAGTTGTTGTTGGCCCCTACTTTATGCAAGAATGACTTTATGCAAGAATGGGAACAGGGGATGGATGGATGTGTGTTTTGATCAGCTGTCCTACTCTTTGCATGCATAGCGCGAGTTGCGAGCGATCCGCTGAGCACAGGTGCCGCTCCCAACCCTAGTAAACGTGTCATGATGTTTATGTCATTTTTCAAGTAGTTTATTGTGAGCACGTGTACCGTTTTCTGACTCAATGTGCTGTGTACCCCCACTGCGTCATGTCAACAATGCGCTGCGCGCGGACCCTGAAGTCATCGCCACCCTGGAGGTCTCCCCCTCCATAGTTGTTGATTGATAAATAAAAATATGTGTGCAATGTCTTCTGACTGAAATGGTGCTGTCGCTCTGCTGTACCCTTGCTTGTCAGGTCAACAACGCCCTGCGCGCGGACCCTGAAGTCATCGCCACCCTGGAGGTGTCCCCTTCCACGCGCCCCCCCGCTGCCGACCTCCCGCAGTGGTCCCCCTGCCGCCCCGCTTACCTCCAAGACCTGACAGGCCTCACGCCTCAGCAGTTGGGCAATGCATACCCCATTGAGCTTCGACAGACTATCAATAATGCGCAGTTCTCGGGCCCTGAGGACTACATGCACGAGCTGGAGCTGGCGGTGCCTGAGCAGTGGCTGGTGACGGGGACGGATCTGCACCCGCTACACGTACATGTCAACCACTTCCAGGTATGAGTGTATGTGGATGCATGCGTATGCATGAAGGTACATGTATGTTTGCGCACGTATGCTGGGCATGGGTGGCTAGCAACGCATGTGTGCATGTATCTGTAGGTAGGTGTGTATATGTACACACGTGCATGGGCTGGAGTTGGGGGTGCCGCACCAGTGGTTGGTTATGGGGACGGATCTGCACCCGCTGCACGTGCACGTAAACCACTTCAGGTATGTATGTATATATAGGAAGAGATCTGTAGGGAAGTTGTGCATGTACTTCGAGGTATAGCCTCTCAAAAGCATGACACAAAAATGCCGGCGGCGTGAGGTATGGCTCATGACGGGCAATTGATCAATTTCCACAAGCGCCCATTTCACGTTTACGTCAAGGTACTTCCACTGGACTACTACTTCCAGGCATGTATGTATTGTTATTGTTAGGCATCATGCATTGCCAGCCGCATGGATCATTGCCTTAATAGAGCACTTGCGGCTGCCACACTGCAACTGCTGCACAGATTGGCAAGGTCACGGCCGCCAATCAGTGGGCCGAAGCCCCTGAGTGGCTGCAGGAGGGTGACTATATGGACAGCCTCAGCGCAAAGGGCAGCGTTCAGCTGCTGGTGCGACCGGAGAGGTGAGTCGAAGTCGATTTATCAGAGTTGAAGTCCAACAGCGGCCTGCGCTCGTGCACTAGAAGTACGATGTCAGGCGTCCCAATGTTGAAGTTTGGCAGTGCAGAAGCGAGTGACTCAATCATTCGAGACCCTCAGGTGCTGGCAGCGTCTGCAATATCAAGCACTTCACTCAAGCGTTCAGGAGCTGGTGATATCTGTAGCATCAAGTGACGTGTGACAGCATCAGTGCTCAGGACAGTAATGTGACAATCTTCATGGTTAACTTCAAGTACTTGAGGTACATGGGCCACAGTTCAACAGCGCGCAGCCAACCACTCGTGCGTGGCACGCTTGCGAGCACATGACACCCGTGCTGCGCCAAAAGAGGGAAACGGAAGTGTTCATAGCAGCGCAGCTTGCCACACGTAGATACACAGCACCATTTTGTGCCGCGAATGTGCGTGTCGCATGCTCCTGGGGAGGCTTCTGGTGAATGCTACAAGCACCGTCTTTGAAGTGATGTAGTTGATACATGGCACTTCAAGCCTTGCAGATTTGTGCTTCCCCTGTCCTGAAGGTTGCATTTCTCTGCATCATCAACACACAAGTCCTGACTCACCAATGCATACAACAATATTTGATGCCAATATTTTGCCGGGACAATTGCGATCATCAGCCATCGGCTACGATCCCCAACCCCCTAGCTTGCCCCTCCTGCCCATACCCCCCCTTGGTCCAGGTTCTCTTTTGAAAAGAACTTCCGCTCGGATAATCGGGATCTTCTGGCATCGGCTATGACCCCCACCCCCCTTGCTCACCCCCTTGTCCCCCTTACCCCGCATCGGTCAGGTTCTCTGGCATTGTGATGATCCACTGCCATATCACCATCTCCTGACATGCCACTGCAAATGATGACGTGATCAAACGATACCTCGCGCGGACACTCGCGATCATCTGCCATCCGCTATGAACTAGCCCTCACCCCGTTTGTCCCTACCCCCCATACCCCCCATTCGTCAGGTTCTCTGGCGTCATGATCATCCACTGCCACATCACCATCTGCTGACTTGCCACAGCACATAGTAATGGCAAACTGAAATGTTACAGCACATGATAATCTTATTAAACAATACTTCGCCCGGACATTCGTGATCATCCGCCATCAGCTATGAACTAGCTCTCATCCCATTTGACCATACCCCCCATACCCCCCATTCGTCAGGTTCTCTGGCATCATGATCATGCACTGCCACATCACCATCTGCTGACTTGCCACAGCACATAATGATGTAATCAAACGATTCTTCGCCCTGACAATCGCGATCATCTGCCTTCAACCATGAACTAGTTCTTCCCCCCTGTCCATTACCCCCATACCCCCCATCGGTCAGGCGCTCTCTTGAACATATTTCGCGCGGACAATTGCCATCGGCTATGACCCCCCAGCCCCCTAGCTCACCCCCCTTGTCCATACCCCTGTACCCCCCATTCGTCAGGTTTTCTGGCGTCATGATCATCCACTGCCACATCACCAGCCACGCAGACCAGGGCATGATGGCAGTGTTCAACATCAAGGGCAAGGGCGCCGACGCGCTGTCACCACCTCAGGTATGCATGTATGCTTGCACTTGAATATCCACAGCCTCAACATTTGCATCTGCACTTCAAGATGTGCATCTAAACTTCATGTGCATTTGAGGCAGTGCCGCAGGTATTTATGTATGCTTTGCACTCAGAAGCACACAACGAGTGGTTGTCATTGAGACACTCTCAGACTGTCACACGACATGTAGATTCCGTACAGCAAGCTTCCAGTTGGATGCCATTCATCTGGGCTTTTTTGCGCCCTGAGCGAGAACTAATAAAAAGTACACAACTCCAACATGAGCATCATAACTTCAACATGCGAGGCGGACGCGCTGACACTGCTGCAGGTAGGTATGCATGCATGACTCGGAAGTGCACAAGTTCAACATGTGCACGAGACGTGATGGCTGTATTTGACACCAGGTTTTACAAGCATGCCGTGAAGTAGGGTATGTGTCAAGTGCCACTTAATGTCAACTCTTGTCCTTCACTGTCCCCCCCCTCATTCAATGTGAGTTGCTGCAGGCGAAGCAAGTACCCGTAGGTATGTATGCAGCCCCTGTCATGCAACCATGCCGTACCCCAAAGTAAATCCACCGATGCAAGTGTGCAGCATGTGTCAAGTACCAATTTCAGCATTTGAGTAAGGATGGGGATATTGGATTGTTCGTCAACATTCAACTGTAAGTACAATTTCAAACATACACCGGAATGAAACTACTGAAGCAGGTGCAGATCGTCGCAGTGCAGCACCTCTGCTGACTCCAAGAGAATGTTCAGTCTGTCTCACCAACCTCAACAGTGCGTCACCAACTTCAACCCCTTCCCCCCCCCCCCCCCCCCCCCCCCCCAGGTCGCAGCGGGTGACTTTGGCACCTGCCCCTTCCTCGTCCCACAAAGCGCCCCCTTCAGAGGCACACCCGCAACCATCCCCGGTGTCATTGAAGCGGAGCAATTCGACACCGGCGGACAGAACATTGCGTACTGGAACGACAACACGGATGATCTTGCGGGGCCCGTTCCGCCGCGGTCGCTGGAGGCAGTTGAAGTTGTGGCCAGCACTGATGGCGCCACGACGTCCGTCACGAGCATACGCGCGGGCGAGTGGCTCAAGTACACAGTGAACGTGGAGCAGACAGGTGCGTCAGTGCTCAGCCTCTTTCTCTGACATACCCTAGCCTACCCCTATCCCTAACAAACGGGGGACACTTATATCTATATTTCTTCAACAACGGGGAGTGGCTCAAGTACACGGTGAACGTGGGGCAGACAGGTGCGTAAGCGCTCAGCCTGCATCCTTGGAGTACCCATACATACCCCATTGGGTATAACTTGAAGTATTCCTACCCTAACTCTATGGTGGATGTACGTACCTATTTTCATTGAGTGGCAGTGGCTCAAGTACATGGCGAACATCGGAGCAGACAGGTGCGTCAGTGCTCAGCCTCCGTTGCATCTCGGGCAAACCTCTGTGCACCTCAAACCTAACCTTACTGAGGTGGATGATTCTTGTGTATACCTGATTTTTCACAAGGGGGAGTGGCTGAAGCACACGGTGAACGTGGAGCAGACAGGTGTTAGTGCTCAGTCTCGGGTGTTCCCCAACGCATTTCTAGTCTGACTCTCACCAGTGACTCAGGTACATGGTGAATGTGGAGCAGACAGGTGTGGCCGCCTCTCTCTGTTGTAACTTCAAGGTGCCGCAGCACTCATTTCGAGAGCCTGTGTTGTTTTTCATGTGGCCATTGATGCTGCAACATGCGTGCTAATGTGGTAAGTGGGCCAGATAGGCGCGTAAGCATACATACATTGCGCGTTTCATTCATGCGCCAGTGAGAGTGGACGCTCGCTGCCAGTGTCGGGCGTGCGGCGCGCGTGTGACAAACCCCTCCATTTGCAGAGAACACTCCACCCTCAGCATGCCAGAGCAGATGCATACCTTGAACTTCACCACACAGTCCGCTGCCATCTCTGCACGCACAGACTGCGCGCTGCCCCCCAACTCCAACACTGAACTACAATCTTCATCCCATGCGCCTGCATCTAGACTTAGTCATTGAGCTTCAATCTTCATCCCGTACGCCTTGTCCCTGCGCGCGCAGGCACGTACGGGTTGACAATGTTCTCTGTTCGCAGAGAAGGCTCCACTTCAAGTACGCCAATGCACCTTGAAGTTCACCGCACACGTCTGCTGCCACCTCCACACACACACCGCGCGCTGCCTCCCCAACTCAGATATTCAAGTACGATCTCCTGTCTCTACGCACGCAGGCACGTACGCTCTCGTTGCAACGCTCAGCACCGGCCCCGGCCGCAAGGGCGTCTCCTGGTCCCTCTGGTCGGGCCAGCGCTCCTGCCCCACAGACCCCAAAGAGACCACCGGCCTCGTCTCCCGCGTCGCAGACTCCAACCTTAAGCTGAGCGATGACGCAGACGTCTACGGCGCGTACGTAGCGCCCGAGCCGGCGGCGCTCACGGCCGGCCCGCAGACGCTGCTGCTGTGCTTCGACAAGGACATGGTGAACGCGCGAATCGACTCGCTCGCGCTGCGTTACTGCGCCGCCTCTGCCGCACTCTGCGCGCCGCGCCTCGCGGCCGCCGCCGCTGCTGCCGCCGCACGCAACGACGCGCTGCTGAACCCTGTGGCGCCGCCGCCGCCGCCGCCGGCAGTGCCCGCCACTGAGCCTGTCCCCGCTAAGCCTGTCCCTGCAAAGCCCGTTGCCGCAAAGCCGGTTGCTGCAAAGCCGGTTGCTGCAAAGCCTGTTGCGGCAAAGCCTGTTGCCGCAAAGCCAGTTGCTGCAAAGCCGGTTGCTGCGAAGCCAGTCGCTGCCAAGCCTGTTGCGGAGACCGGGGCGCGCGCTTAGAGCACTTCAACTTTGCAGTAGAGGGTGCATGTGTGCCCCCTGAGAATCACAGGGGGCTTGGAGCGCCCGCGCATGCGAGCCGCTTTAAGCGCGTTCCGCGTGTTTGTCCGCGGTACCTGACTGGCGTCAGCCTTCGTGCGAGGCCGGCCGGCACCTGCTGCTGCTCGCCGCGCGATGGCAGTGTGACAAGCTGACGGTCTGCTGAGCACTGAGACGCCCCTAAAAGCCTGTTGCAGCGCTCAACTCTGGGCGTGCCCTGCCTCTGCCGCCGCTACCGCCGCCTGTTTTCGGCACGCGTGTCGGTGGCCCCCGCTTCTTGCGTGGTGCCTGTTTTTCGCCCCTCCCCTCTTAAGGGGGGGCGGCTTGCGCTGTTTCAGACTCCCCCGTAGTTGTGGTTGCCTTCTGTGCAAAACCTCTCATCTTGCTGCGCTGTGCCTCCCCCGCCCCCCTCCTATTACTTTAGCACATCCCCCTTCCCTCCCCCCTTGGATACTGCCAACACTTGAGCGCTGCCGCACTGCAACCTGCCGCCTCGGGGTTCTTGCGGCGCATTCGCACAACGGCGGTGCTTGAGCACGCTCGACACCTCGACACACCCAAGCGTATATGGCGTCAGTCTGTGTGGTAAATTATGAGACGCGGTAGCGGAAAGCGGGAGCGTTGTGCAAGCGCCGTGTTGCGCGTTTGGGCACCATTCCCCGATTTTCTGCTGCTGCGCCCCCTTGCTTTTATCTTCCCCCCCACCCCGTGCGCCGTGGCATCGTCTTTCACATCGGTAGGTAGTAGGTATTGCTACCTGAAATAATACACACATTTTGTAGCGTGCGCTTGCTTCTTGTCAGCGCTTGGCACATTTGGTATCTGCATGATTGTTTGCTCCGCTGATGTTTTTGTTGATAAAGTTGGCACGCGTTGCACAGCAGCTGCCATCGTCCACTAGCCCCCCCCCCCCCCCCCCCCCCTGCTGTGCAGAAATGATGTACTTTTTAATAATTCTCGCTCAGGGCCTGAAAAAGCCCAGATGATTGGCATCTAGCTGTAAAGAATCTACAAGTAGTATGACAATCTGAAAGTGTCGCAACGACAACCACTCAAACGCCACCGCCGCCAAATGGCATCTCGGGGTCCTCCCCTACGTCCTCCTCCATGTGCCCCCCCCCCCTGGATTCTGCCATGTGTGTCATGACACGGCCAGAGTACGCCATGTGGAGCGCTGCCGACAGTGCCGAGCGTAAGCGCGCCAGGGCGATGCCCTTGAGAGCTTTAGGGCGCGCTCCTCCGGGCACTGACATCCTGCTGGCATACTCCGTCGCCACAGCCTCCAGCAGCTTCCGCCCCTGCTCCCCGATGCTGCCAAATGACCCTATTGCCAAAGTGGCAAGTTTGTAGCAATCCTGATCATAATGACCAGAATAGTGGGTAGTCTTGGCGGCCTCTTGGTCGCGACAGCATCGCTCGGGGTCTGCTGCAGTCTTCGCCGCCCGCGACGCCACCTGTGCCTCGAAGCAGGTAACGTCCACCATGAGCGGCAGGTGGCGTGTCGGGTCGTCATAGCCGGTCACCGGGAAGGCGTCGGCAGGCAGCACGATGTCCATCCTGGGACTCCCCGGCGGCCCAGCGGATCCCAGAAATGGCGTGTAGTCCTCGTCCACCAGTCCCGTTTTGAGGTATTGCCGCAGGATGCGCTGCGTGGCCCTCTTGACGCTTTTGTGGACGATGGTGTCGTGCGCCTTGACGCGTGGCGCTTGACACAGCCGTGCATGCAGGGTGCCGCCCGGCGACTTCCCGCACAGCTTGCAGCCTGCCGTCTGCTCCTCTACTCCGATGGCGCGTTTGACGGCCAGCTGCCAGGATAGGCCATCGAACGAAGCCGTTGTGGAGTACATGGGCTCGTTGAGGAATGCCATGCCGATCGAGTGCATGTGGCGCTGCGACCGGAATCGAGCAAGTGCTTGCGTGCGTTGCGTGCCCTGCGGCAGCTGTTGCAGGTCCGCCTCCACCTTATCTGCAAGCTCGGTAGCGACGGCATCTGCAAGCGCACTCTGATTGGGGCGCTTCAGGCTACACTGCAACTGCAGAGCACTGGCGTCAAGTACGCAAGCAGCATCCGCACCAGTGCCACCACCTGCTGTCGGCCGCAGCGGCGGCTGCTGCGTAGGTGGTTGCTGCTGCAGTGGCGTTAGCGCTGGTGGCAGTATATGTTCCAGCTTGTCACCTGTTGCTGCACGTAGGGATGCGGCAGCTGTGGCGATCGTCCGCATGAGGGGCAGGCGTGCCACCTCTGCTGCTGCTGCGCCTTGTAGCATTGCTGGTGTGCAACGCGCAGCGCCTGCATTGACGGCTGCCGCTGCTGCGTGCGCTGGTGCTGCAGCTGCGCCGCCTGCCGTTGCTGCTGCTGCCAGTGGTGTTGCTGCTGCCGCAGGTGTTGGTGCAGCACCTGCCGCATTGGCCGCTGCCATTGCCATTGCCGCTGTCGCAGCCAGCACGGTTGCGGCGCCGCCTGCCAACGCTGCTCCTGTTGCAGGTGCTGCAGCAGCCCTAGTAGGGCCTGGAGCAGCTGTGTTGCCTATGCCTGCAGCAGCTGCTGTTGATGCTGCAGTTAGTGATGCCGCCGAGGCCACTTGAGGTGCAACATGTGCTGCCGCTGCTGCAGCAGCCTCTGATGCTGGAGCAGCTGCTGCTGCCGCCGCTGCTGCTGCCGCCGGAGTAGTTGCGCCGTGCGCCGCCGCTGCTGCTGCCGCTGGTGCCGCCTGTGCTGCCGCCGCGGCCCCTGATCCAGCGGCAGCTGCGTCGTGTGTTGCCGGAACGGCTGCGCCATAAGCGCGGCCTGCCGCTGATGCAGTTGCCGCTGCCGGAGCGGTCGCGCCTCCACTGGCAACCGCCGCTGCCGCTGTAACATTGCCGCTGCTGATGCTGCTGGTGCTGGTGCTGCTGCCGCTGCTGCCGGTGCCGCTTGTGTTGCCGCATCCTCAGCAGCGTTGTCTGCAGCCGCTTGAGGAGCCGCCTGCTGCAGCACCCCCGCCCATCCAGAGAGTGCTGGTTGCAGCGCTTGCAACGTGCCCGCCACATACGCAGCATCAGCGATGTCGCAGGCGCTGGTAATGCCAAGGCCGCCATGCCGTGTTGGGAGTCGCGCTTGCTGTAAGGCTGGGCCGTGCGCTGCCAGATGGAAGTGGGCCCCACTTTGCTCACACTGGCGCCAGGTCTGGCCTGGTGGCTGCAGGCCCATTGAGTGCTCAAGCACTCACTGCGTGACCCGATCCCACTCCTTGGCGGCTGGCGCTGTCTGCGTAGTGGGAATGGTGCGCAGGCAGTACGTCATGCGAGGCACCACGCAGTAGCGCAGTAGCCTGAACATAGCTCTCGGAGATGTCAGGCGCACGCATCGCTCTGCAAATCGAGCCCCTGCCCCGCCTGCACCCGCTTCCCTGCGCAGCCATGCGTCCACAAAGCTGCTGTGGCCCACCGGCACCCCCAGCAACACAGCTCCGCGGTTCTGATTTTCATCCGTATCCCCCACTAGCTGAACGCCCAGCTGCTGCAGCAGTTGCTGCTCGTGGTCTGTCACCACATGCCCCCTGCCAGGCAGCGCGCGTGACTTGGTGAGGTTTAGCTCCAGCCCCACCTCCGCAAAGTGTTGTTTGAGCTGTGCCACCGCCTGTATGTCATCCTGAGTCAGCGTGCAAGCGCCTGTTCGGACGTTGGCATCGTCCATGTAGGCGCCCATCCGCCTCCGCGCGCGCTGCGCGGCCGCCGCCTCATTGAACCGTTTCAAGCACAGAGCAATGGCGCCGCAGAAGAGCATCGGTGCCGCGGGGTCCCCCTGCTTAAACCCGCGCTGAGACGTGATGATGCGCGTGGAGCCGTCGACGTGCTGGAACAGCAGGCGTGGCCGAGTGCGCACGTATGTGCCGATGAAGTAGTCGAGGAAGTCCGGCAGCTGTGCTGCTACCCATTCCGCTGCCGCCAGGACGAACACCATGTTGAAGGCATTTTTGAGGTCCAGCATGAACTGCCAGTGACCAAGCTCATGCGCGAGTTTGCCGGCCATGGCCGCTTTCTCCGCTCCTGCTGAGACGGCTACCCCATACTGCCCGTCTGGCTCAAGGAGCTCCGCCAGGAAGTCGTTGCGGTCTGCCACGTACACCGAAGCGCATAGTCGCTGCAGCACCTCGCCGCAAACGACGGGCCACTGCTTAGCTGTACCATCTTCCTGTTGTTCTGCAAGTGGCGTCAGGCGCCCCGCGCCATGCAACTGCCAGAAGGCATCCGGCAGCCGCGCAGCCTCCAGCATAACGGTCTGAAGCCACCGTGTGAGGACAGCAGCAAACTCATGCCGTTCCCAGCTTGTGCGTAGCGCATCCTGCAGGTGGCTGTAGCGCAGCCCCGATGGGCCTGCTCCACTGTAAGGGCTTGCTCGCTGGATGAGCTTGGCAACCGTCTCTGGCTCAATTCCCTCCCCCTGTAACAGGCTGAGTTCTGCTGGCATGTCAGCTGCTTTCGCCACAAGCTGATCAACCATGCCGGATAGCTCATGGAGTTGTTCCCCTGGCGCAGCGGGGGGGTGTTTGGACTGCATGGCGGCAAAGCAGTCATCATCAGGTATCGCCACCGTTCTGGGCTGAAGGAAACGCGCTGCCTGCTGTAGCCCCCCCCGTGTGCCCATGCGCTGTAGGACGTAGGCGTTGATCGCTGCCTCCGTTTGCTGGCGCGCGCGCCAGCGCCGGTGCGCACGCGCGTGTGCGAGGAGCGCTGGCACCAACCGGTCAAGCTCACCGCGTGCCAACATTCGGATTCTGTCGGAGCGAGTGATGCCAGGTGCGCCATCGGTGGAGGTGATGAGTGATGGCATGAGGTGGTGTAGAATCGTGGATCTTTGCAGTCGCTGCACCCGCCCTGCGGAATCTGGCTCCCGCGCCGCATTGACGAACATCGTCATTGTGTGTGCCAACAGATGTGTTGCTGCATTTTCCAGTGCAGCTCCCACATAGCGGCGATTGCGTGGTCTAGCAAGGCTTCTAGTTGTCGCGAACTGCAGCTTGCACAGCTCATCGAGGCTGATGCTGTCAAGCACTGCTGCGGCTGCGGGGGTTGAGATGGTCCACGTGAAAAGCCCACCTGCCCCACCTGCTGCGCCTGCAGGCGCTGGCGCTGCTGTCGCCGCACCTGCCGCTCGGGTTCCCCCTCCGCCGCCGCCGCGGCCGCCACGGCCACCGCCTCGTCCACCGCTGTCGCTGCTGCGACCGCTGCCACGGCCACCGCGGCCGTTTTGAGTTCGCGCGCCACTGCCGCTGTTGCTAGCACTGCCGCTGCGGCTGCTGGCATCACTGCTGCGGCCGTTGCCAGCGCCGCTGTCCTTAGTACCGGCTGCACTGCCGCCGCCGGCACCGCTGCTGCTGCCGCCTCCGGTTCTGCTGCCGCTAGTCGCTCTGCTACTGCTGATGTCTGCATCATTGCTGCTGCTGCGAACGCGTCCTTCATTGCCACGTCCGCGCCCTCCACTGCGACCCCGACCCCCTCGTGTAGCACTGCTGCCCCCACGTTCCGGCCCCGTTGAGCTGCCGGAGGAGCTGCTGCCACCAGCCTGAGCAGCAGGTGCCTGCTGCGCGTGCGCTGGTCCCTTTGCGTAGGGGTTGCCGATGGGTGTGCACGCCGGTTGCTGCTGTGGCAGCGACGTGGTAGCTGTTGCCGTCGATGCATCAGGTGCTAGCGGTGCTGCTGATGCTGTTGTTGACAATGTTGCCGCCACTGCAGCGGGTGAAGTGATAGGCCTGCAGTTGCGGCAGCGCCTGCCCGCGCTGGGATCGCTGCTGTCCACCTGAATGTCTTGTTGGCATGAAACAGGTTTTTGCACAAGGCACACTCGGTGTAGATGGTTTGCAAGCGCGAGATGCTGAGGTCGGAGCGATCCAGGAACGTTGTTGCTGTCCCACTGTGGTGTTCGCGCTGGTGCTTCGCCGCGATGTGGGCTTTTAACCTCTGCTGTAACGAGAGCAGCGACATGCCCTTCCTCACCACGAGGTCGCATAAGTTGCACTTGTACTCCGGGTCCGCACTGCCTCCACCTCCAGCTTCGTCGTCTAGCATCAGACGTTGCTGTTCCAGACTGTTATGACCTGTTATAGAGCGCTTGACTGCACTTTGCCCGCCCGTGTGCTCCCCTTCGCTGTTTGATCGGAAATCGACCAACCGTCATTCTGTACCCTCTTGCGTTTGTGCGCTGCGCGTCCGTCTCCAGTTGCTCTGCTGCTGCCACTCGTGCCATCGTCCTGTTGACAATCGCCATTGCCATCTGCAGCACTGGTGCTAATGTCCTGCGCTTGTGCGCACGCTAGATCGGATTCCTTGCATTTCTGCGCTGATTCAGAGTTGGCAATACGGGCCTCCCGCCGCCGCCATGATATTCTTTTCATGATCTCTGCTACGCCATGGTGCTACATGCTACAACTACATACCTATCCGCATCTCGTGAAGATGTACTATGATGTACATGTGTTATTTAGTGACATGACGCAGTAGCCAGCGTACCTACATCCAATCATCTACATGGCACCCTCAGCGGTCATGACAAAAACACCCAACACATTTATCACAGCAACACGCAGAAGTGATTGTCAAAGCGTGTTGAGACGTTTGGTTACAAGGCATGTGTAGATTCTGGTAGCAAGGCTGACCGCCATCTGGGCTTTCTTGGCGCTCGTACGACCGTAGTAAAGCGGACATTTGGAGTTTCAAGTACACAGAGCACTGCTGCATTCCACATTCTTGACATATATATGCACAGGCAGACAGATCATCACAGCAATGGCAACGTCAAGACCAAAGCGAGCGACGTTTGCGACCGTCACATTCTGCCGCCGTGAAATGAGCAGCAACGCGCGTGCAAAAGCTGGTGAATGATCCTGGCTTCAATGACACTGTGACTGCTTCGGATTGCTCGCTGCAGCAGTGATCAACACATGCAGCGCTCGCATGAACTCAATGCCCGGACAGCGGCTGCGCAAGCATATCCGTGCTACCCGCGCAGCGTTGCTGCCGCCGCTGCTGCGTGCAGAGGCACCCCGCACGCTTGGGGGCGTCCCCATCAAAGTGCGACACCAGTGACGTGAGGAACAGTGGGGGAGCGCCGCCTCAGGGCCAAACCCTAACCCTACTTGTTGCATGCCCGGTCCGCGCTCCGTCGGTAGGTCACGCCATCCGCGAATATCGGCTGCTCGCGGCTGCAAACCTCGCGTCGAATCCGCATTCTGCCAGCGCGCCAGCGCGTCATTCTGACATATGCGTCGTCAAGTTCAACTCCCCACGCAATGTATTGACGCAGCCCAACGCGGCGCTGCTATTCGGCTTCAGGGGCGGCGGCGGCGGCAGCGGCATCGGGCGCAGCGTCAGCAGCAGCGGCAGCAGCGGTTGCGGCAGCAGCGGTTGCGGCAGCAGCGGTTGGGGCAGCAGCGGTTGCGGCAGCAGCGGCGGTGTCCGCTGCCGCTGCCTCCGTTTCCTTGGCCAGCATGTCGTTTTCGTCGAGTTTGCTGCGCTTGCTGAGCTGTGCTGCTTCATCGTTGTCGGCGTCGGCATCGTCATCGCGTGCGCGTTTCTTCGCGCCAGTGCTCAAGTCCTCGGCAGCAGCGGCTTCTGGCGGGCTCAACTCCTGGCATGGTGCGGAGAAAGGCGAGCGTATGCACTTGAATTTGGAGTCGAAGACTTGACAGACGCAGAAGTTCAATAGAGTGTGATCAAGTCTTTTTAAAGCAGTTACGAGCGCGTTTCTTCGCGCAAGTGCTCAAGTCCTCAGCAGCAGCGGCAGCTTCTGGCGGGCTTGGCACCTGGCGTGGTGCGGCGAAGGCGATTGTCTGCACTTGAACTTGAAGCCGAAGACTCGACAAGAGATGCAGAAGTTTGAGAAAAGTGTCATCACTGACTGACTGCAGGCAAACTCCCGGAAATTGTGGCTATTTCAAAGTCATGCACACAAAGCACCAGCTGCCGCCTCAGCAGGTGCAGACCTTCAACCTCAACTTTGCTACGCGCACGTCCACGACGCAAGCGTCTCTTCACGGGTTGACGCTGCCGCCAGGGCTCCCGGCTAAACTACATGGGGGTTGGCGCAACACGTTTAGCCTCCCCCCAGAGGCTAAACCTGGTTTAACCCTGAGGCGCAACGGCGCAACCCTTTGACGCTGTAGCTCAAGAAAATATGGGGCTTGAAAGCGCCATTGTTCACATTTGCATCAGTGGGTGCTTGCTAGGTGCTTACCATGCGATGTTTATGCCAGAAAAGCACTCCAATTACACACGCACTACCCTAATCCTAACTCTTACTCTAGCCCAAACCCTAGCCCTAACCCTAACCCTAACGTCACTGCGCGTCCTTTCGGGTGCAAAACGCCGCGCGAAAGGTTCCGAGGCTTCTTGGGTCCTCTGCATGATGCATGTGAGTCGCCCGAGCGATGATTTGCTGTAGATATGGCTATTAATGGCTCTATACAGCAGGGAGTTTAGCCTCATGCGCCTCACCCTTATAGCACCCCCTTGGGGCGCAAGGGGGCGCAAGGGCGGGGCTAAACCCTCGAGGCGCAAGGGCGGAGGTTTAGCCGGGAGCCGTGGCTGCCGCAATCAACAGCCGTTGAGCGCTGCCGTGAGCTTCAACTTCAACTCGAACATCACAAGTGAGTGTGCCTCCACGGGTTCCCGCTGCCACGACTACAACATGAACAAGCGACAGCAATCAACAGCCGTTGAGCACTGCTGTCAGGTGTCAACTGCAACTCCAGCTTGAACTTCACCTTGACCTCCTCGGCGCCAGCGTCCATAGGCGCAGGTTCAGCCGGCGCCGCTGCTGCCACTGCTGCTGCAGATTCCGGCGCAGCTGCCGCTGCTGCTGCCGCTGCTGCGGGTGGGGATGCAGCTGCTGCTGCGGTCTCAACAGAGGGTCTGCGGAGGCACAACGCATGAGACAGAGCAGGCGCGCGGGTTTGAGCAATGCGGTAGGTATGCATCACAACTGCTGCACGTTGAGAGTGCGCACTGATAAAACAGTCGTGATTACTAGCAAGGCAGTCATGATCTAGTAACTAGGCAGTATGATCGTGGTGGTGTTCTCATGCTTGCTCTAGCTGCGGCATACTCTGAAGGTACCACGGACCACACGATTAGCAGATCCATACATACCCACAACACCACAATCACACATCTCTTCACCGATGCTGGAGTGTCCGCGCCGGCACGGCGGCGCGCACGTTTGAGCCATGCGGTAGGCAAGTATGCATCGTGACCGCTGCACGTTGCGAGTGCGCGCTGATAAGGCCGTAATGATTACTATCAAGGCAGTAATGATCTTGAGTCCACTTACTCACAGCAATGCACACATGCTCATACTTGCACCCACTCTGGCGGCCTCTTGAAGGGCAGCACGCACCCGTCCCACCTGGGTTGCAGACACAACTTTGCACTTGAAGTATGTGGCCGCCCACATGATTCTCGGCGCATTTGGCCGAATTTGAAGGCACGGGTCGGACTTGAACTTCAGTTTTCAAACTCACCCTCTGTGTCTCTTGGAGGGAAGCGCGCGCCCAAACTCGTCCACCGGGCCGTTGCCCCAACAACCAAACTTCAAGTTGAAGCACATACATACTTATGCTGACGCACTCACTCTCGTGGCCTCGTGGATGGCAACGCGCACTCAAACTCGTCGACTCTATCGCAGCAATACCAACGCGTTGCGTGTTCCTTCTCACCTTCATTTGAACAGCCGTACTTCAACTTCCGCTACAAACACTACTATGTACTGACTCTCTCGGTCTCTTGGAGGGCAGCTGAACTCATTCACCTGGTCGCAGCAACACGGGTCTGTCGCACAGCCCCTTCTTCCTTTAATTCAAAACAGCCATGATTTAACTTGAAGTATACACACGCTCATAAAAGCCATACTTCAAGGAGGAGTATACAAAAACTCATGCTCGCACTGACTCTCGAGGCCTCTTGGAGGGCAGTGCGCGCCCAAACCCATCCCCACCTGGTCACATACACAACTTCACAATTGAAGTATGTGGCCAATACAACATTCATAACGTGATTCACGGCGCACTTTGGTCAAATTGAAAAGCTATGAGTCGGAGTTGATGTTCACTTTTCAAACTCACTCTCTCTGTCTCTTGGAGGGCAGCGCGCGCCCGAACTCATCCACTTGGTCGCGGCCGCCGGCATGGGCGGCAGAGGAGAGCGTGTTGGTGAGCGTGTTCCGCGTCGCCGCTACCTCAAACAGCCATACTTCAACTTGAAGTACACAAAAACAATACTTGCACTCACTCTCTCTGTCTCTTGGAGGGCAGCGCGCGCCCGAACTCATCCACTTGGTCGCGGCCGCCGGCATGGGCGGCAGAGGAGAGCGTGTTGGTGAGCGTGTTCCGCGTCGCCGCTACCTCAAACAGCCATACTTCAACTTGAAGTACACAAAAACAATACTTGCACTCACTCTCTCGGTCTCTTGGAGGGCAGCGCGCGCCCTAACCCATTCCACATGGTCGCATGCACAATTTCAAAGTTGAAGTATGTGGCCGCCAACACAACATGCATGATGCACGGCGCACGTGAGTCAAACTGGAAAGCTACGAGTCGGAGTTGAACTTCAATTTCCAAACTCACTCTCGCGGTCTCTTGGAGGGCAGTGCGCGTCCGAACTCGTCCACTTGGTCGCGGCCGCCGGCGTGTGCGGCGGGAGAAGTGTGTTGGTGGCCGTGTGCTGCGTCGCCGCCGCCGCCGCCGCCGCCGCCGCCGCCGTGCTTGTGGCGGCTCGAGCTCGCAGCAGCGAACTGCATTTGCTCCTGCACGGTGCAAAGTTCAATGGTGGCAGTTGGGATCGAATCACAAGATTGTACAGCTCTATTTAAAAATAATCAAGTTACATTCATCTCATGAATGGGAGTTGCCTTCGCTTCCTTCCCAAGCATGCCATATGGACTTCGGGCTTGTGGCAGCGGCGAAGTGCAAGTGCTCCTGCATGCACAGAGTTCAGAAACGTCGTCACAAGCTTTCATCATGAAGCATGTTTGGAGTTCAGGCTTGCAGCGGCTCGAGCTCGCTGCGGAACAGAGCATTTGCTCCTGCATGGCACAAGGTTCATATATGCTGATGCAATGTGGTCTCAGATCGCCATTTCCACGCGCTGTCCCCGTCGCATGTGATCTAGGGTTGAAGTTAGGGTTAGGGTTAGGGTTGGGTGGGGTAAGCAGGCATACTCCCTTGTGTGATACTGCACAGTATGTCACGTCAAGCATACGCAATATACCATACGTGTGCCAGGAGCAAGCGGCAGCAGCAGGCGCTGCGCACCGGAGCGTAATTTACGCAGTTACAGCTGTAGCTGTAGCTGTAACTGCAGCTATCGATGGCCTGCGGGGTCAGATTATCCCCATCTCGTTCGTCAGGGAGCGTGCCCCTTGCATGAGCACTGCGCAGCGCACGTGCTTCTTAACACTCTCACCCAAGCATACACTCACGCACTCATTTACTCACTCACTCACTTGTGAGTGCCGTGGTTGCCACCTCCGAGAGCTGGGGGGCCAGCCCTGCAAACCCCAGCTCCACCAAACAGCACGCGTCCCTATTGTATGTGTGCCGTGTGCGGCGTACTTCAAAGTATGTGCAGTGCCAACTGCATTCATCGACAGCTGTGAAGCCTGCTTGCCGACTCACTGACTCACCCGACCAATCTGAGTCTCACAGTCCATGGGCGGCGCCTGCCGCACGAGGCCAACCCTGCAAGCGCCCCCCCCCCCCCCGCCCCCTTAACAGGTCTGCTTCGTCTGCAACTCATCAAGTGCTGCCATGCTTACTTGCGAGCCGCTGAGGCGCTCATTTGCTCTACACCCACTTGTGAGTCCACAAGTCACTCATGCACTCACTTGTGAGGTGCGCCTGCCACGCAAGGCCAACCCTGCAAGCACCCCCCCCCCCCCCCGCCCCCTTAACAGGTCGGCTTCATCTGCAAGTCATGATACGCTGCAGTGCGTGCTTGCGACTCGCTGCGACACGCAGATACTCGAGCAGTAGCTTTTGAGTCAATGAGTCACTCAGTTACTGAAGCACTCACTTGTGAGTCCATGAGCGGCACCTGCCACCCAAGGTCGGACCCCCCTCCCCCCCCCTCCCCCTCCCAAATGGCCATTTTAATCTTCGATTCATTATTCATTAGCGCTGCCGTGCCTGCTTGCGACTCGCTGCGACACGCAGTTACTCGAGCAGTCACTTGTGCGTCAATGAGTCACCCTTTTTACTCAAGCACTCACTTGTGAGTCCATGGGCGGCGCCTGCCGTGCGAGGTCAACCCCGCCGTACTGCTTGTTGCGCTCGTCTCGAACCTGTTGACGAAAAAAAGATGTGCATCAGCGGCGGGATCTCTATTATGAGTACAATAATAAGATTCACAAATTGTTGTATGTGCACATCGCACGGGACATCTTGCATTGGAGTTGCTACATGCTTCCTACTAGCTGGTGCTGTACTGCTTGTTGCGCTCATCTCGAACCTGTTGACGGAAAAAAAAATGTTGTATCAGCAGCGGGATCCCTTTGACGTGCATTATGAGCAGAATACACGTGCTTCATGTGCACTTCGCACGCTACATGTACTTGCTTTGGAGTATTGCTATGCTTTTACTAGCTCGTGCTGTGTTGCGCTCGTCTCGGACCTGCAACAGGAACCATGTGGAACCCACACGTTCAGATTTGTGGTGTATAATCATAATCAGCAGGGCGCGTTAACACGATGCACGCTTGTGCTTTGCTTTGAAGTGTTGTTGTACCTGCAAGTGGACCCCGCCGTACCGCGTGTTGCACTCATCTCAAACTATTTGACAAAAAGAAAATTATATGGTGGCACTGTTTGACTCGTGGCCAATGACTGCAGCAGCGGCAACCACGGTTATTGGTGGAAGGCACTTGCGGCTAACCATCCCTTGTCACCTAGAGCTCAACGATCTTTTTGATTCGTTATCCATTATATCAGCAGCGGGATATCTTTGATGTGCATCATGAGCAGGAATCACATATGCTTCACATGCACTTTGCAAAAAACTTGCTTGGAGTGTTGCGACGTTTCTACTGGCTCGCGCTGCTTGTTCCGCTCATGTAGGGTTGGGGATAGGGTTGCAGCCAGACCTGCAGCGGAAGAGGTCTGCATGTATATATCAACAGCAGCATCATGTTCCGTACACATGCCTGGCCTGAGCAATCTTCAAGTGCAGCATGTTGCACCCTGACCCCCTGCCTCTAAGATGTTCATGGTCGATGCCCTGCTACTACTTGCAGTACATTCGGTGCTGCGTTTCGAACAACTGCACCAGTGATTCGCCCATTTTCACCTACGCCTACCCCCGTGAATGATGGGGGCTGCATCGACTGCCCTCGCATGGCGACAACCTGACCGCGCCTTTGACTGTTGTTTTGATTCGTGACGACGGCGACCATCAGTGTTTCAAAAGCAGCACTGTTGTCGCCAAAAGAGCAAACTGAATATTCAAATTTCCTGACAGCTAGGCGATGGCAGCAATGGTGCCCATTCCCACCGCCGACGAGGCATGCAAGCTGTCATCGGTTCAAATGCTTATTGCATGACACTGAACCACATGACAGAAATCACTCGACCACTTGATGACTCATACTCAAGTATCAGTACTTCGAACCACAGATGGAAACGACTCCATGACTTGAGGACTCATACTGAAGCAGAAGTACTTTGAACCACATGATACTCATGACTCAACGGCTTGGACCTGATGCTTTCAAATGGCTTGATAAAAATAACTCGGTGACTTGGACTTGACTCATGTAGGGACTCAGACTCACTTGCCCGCCGCTGGTCCCCCTGCCATACTGCCGCCCGTCCTGGAAGCCCGGGTCGAGCTCAGCGCGAATGATTCGTTCATCGAGGCACGTTCCGCTGTAATGACAGCAAAGAAGAAGAGTCCTTTTACTACTTATTTATGAATGGATTGATGGTTTCAAGTCGAGCTCAGTGCGACTGATGCGCTCATCGAGGCACGTTCCACTGTAACGGCCGCACAGAATTATAAGGAGCAGGTATCAGGTGCAGTGGTGAAAAAGCAGTGAAAAAGCAGCGGAGCGGACGAGGCTGCAAGATGGGAGTGATGTTTATTGGCGTGCATGAGGGTGCAATGCTGCAGCAGCGCACCAGCAGAAACGGAGGGGTATGTAGGTATGACATGTACGGGGGGGGGCTGCTGAGCGGACAATGCGCTCGTCGAAGCACTTTCTGCTGTAACAGCCACACGGAAGAATAAGAGGGTTAGGGTTAGGGTTAGACAAACAGGCATCAGATGAATCACAGAAGAAGAGGAGGGTTGGGGCTGAAGAACAGGTGCCCGCACATGGGAATAAACATGCAGATTAAATAGATATATAATGTTAATGAGAAACGAATCAAAAGATCGTTGTTAATATTTCGCTTGAAGTATAGCTATAGTAACGACCGCACAGAAGAATGAAGCCACGCACAGGTGTCAGGTGTACGTAGTGCTACTTTACTTCACGTGCCTATGTGTATGCATGCACACGTTCACATGATATACAAACTGGTGAACAAATGAACTGGAAATCAAGCCAGCTGCACAGACCTGACGTCGCGCATGGCTGCAAGCGCGTCGCAGCTGTGGCACCAGTAATGCTATATTGATACGGCGTTAGCATTACAGAAACGAAAGAAAAGATCGTAGAGCTCTAGTCCTTTTGTTGTATTGCGTGTCATTACTATATATGCACTGACCTGACGTCGCGTATGGCGGCGAGCGCATCGTAACTGTGGCTACATTGATACGTCTTCAGCATGAATATGATATGTGTCATTGGCATATATGCACTGACCTGACGTCGCGTGTGGCGGCGAGCGCGTCACAGCTGTGATGGTGCTCCACAAATGAATAGCTGCAAGGCGTGAGCCGTTTCTAGTAATATTCACCAAACGCTCGTACAAGTATGTATTCACACACTCACATAATATACAAACTTGTCACCAGATACACCAGAGATTGTGAGCCAGCTGCACTGACCTGACGTCGCGTATGGCGGCGAGCGCGTCGCAGCTGTGGCGGTATTCCACAAAGCAGAGCCACAAGGCGTGCGCCAATTCTCGTGATATTAAGCAAGTACTCGTGCGTGCATGTACGTCTGATATGCATGTACTTCCATGAGAAAAGGCGAACTGGACATCGAGTCTCGTATACGTACCTGACGTCGCGCATGGCTGCAAGTGCGTAGCAGCTGTGGCGATACTCCACAAAAGCAAAGCTGCTAGGCGTGCGCCAATTGTACTTCACCAAGTACTCGTGCATATCTATGTATGTACACATTTACACAATATACAACATTGCGAACAAATGAACCGAAATTGAGCCAGCTGCACTGACCTGATGTCGCGTATGGCTGCAAGTGCGTCGCAGCTGTGGCGGTATTCCACAAACGCAAAGCCGCACGGCGTGCGCCGGTTCCTGTCGAGCCCCATTATCACGCGCAGCAGCTCCCCCGTCTGACGGCAGCAGCAGCGGCGGCGGCAGCGGCAGCAGCAGCGGTGGCAGCGGCAGCAACAGCAGGCACCAGGCGCGCAGCGTTTTAAGCGTCAAGTCAGCGTGATATACACAGTCAAGTGCTGTTTAACCGCATCGACATTCGGCAGCGCTCTGCTCTGCCAAGGCACACTATCTAGAGGTGCGGGTCATCAGTTGGATGGTATGTATGTATTGCTGCTGTCCAGCCCCGCGATCATGCGTAGCAGCCCCCCTATCTGACGGCAGCAGCGGCAGCAGCAGCAGCAGCTGCGGCGGCAGCAGCAGCAGCAGTGGTGGTGGCAGCGGCGGTGGCAGCGGCGGCGCAGCGCGCACGCATCAGTCCGACGGTCAAGTTGTCAGGAGCATTAAGGTCTCGTGAAGTTCATGTTGAAGTGTGGCAGCTCTCCTAGCACACGAGAGGCCCGGTCATTGGTCGGATGGCTTGTATGTACAGCGGCAGCGCCCACCAGCCTGAGCACTGATGCAGCGGCAGCAGCAGCGCGCTCGGTTCAAGCGTCAAGTTGTAAGGATAAAAAAAGGGGTCAAGGGCTGTTGAAGTTCATGTTGAAGTGTGGCAGCTCTCATCGCCGCTATGCAGCACCATCTGGCCATACGTCATACTCATGTGCTTCGAGACTCTCACATCCAGCTCTCCGGTCCTGAGCAGCAGCCTGAGCACTGATGCAGCAGGGCAAGGAACGGTCCAGGGACTGAGGAAACCATCACAGTGCTCAGCAGCTGCCCGCAGCTTTGAAGTACCGCAAATCATATAAGACACCCGTTCCTTGACAACGCCAGCTTTTTGGCCCTCTAAATTACGGGTTTCTTATACGGCGTATAAGAAAGGGGGTATCTTATACAGCAAGCCTAGCATCTTACATACACACCCCGTCAACATGCTATGGGGAGAGGTATCTTCTACGGTGTGTAAGATACCCGTTTCTTACACAGAGGTACTATCTTATACCCCGTGATTTAAGGTTATCACACAGCGAACGGTCAAGGTGTTGAGCAATGCCCCCGGTAAGTCTGGGCGCTGATGCAGCAGCTGTTTCCCTCCCTCCTTCTCACACCATAGTGCGTCATGGGGTGCGGTGATGAAAAAGGTGTAGGTAGGTAGGTACCAGAAGCGGGCAGCATAGTAAAGGTGTTGAGCGATGCCCCCTATCACACAGTAACCTACCCCTAAGACAGCGCGGCGTTATGGCAGCGGTGATGGCACCGACGCATGTCTGTGTGAGTGTATGAGAATGGGCAGCGATGCGCACCTTGGAGAAGAGCTCCGCTATCTGCGCCCCCGTGGTGTACAGTGAGAGTGTAATAGGGTTAGCGTGTCAAGCTTAATAGGGTTAGCATGTCAACATTTGACTTATTGGCCGCATGTGTTCAGCCGTCAGACTCCTCTCTGTGACCGCCCCTACATCATGACCTTTTACGCCCCCTTACGCACTGAGAGAAGAACTCTGCTGCGAAAATCTTCACGTCTCAAGTGCTCCCAGGACTACTCGCAAGTCATATGCTACTTCAAGTGTCAAGTATGAGAAATCACAGTGGTGTGTGTCGTTTGTGAATGGCTGCCGTACAATAGACCACCTTCAAGTCATGTGCTACTTGAAGTATGAGAAATACTGGTCTTTAGTGAATGGGTGCCGTACGCACCTTGGAAAAGAGCTCCGCTTTCTGCGCCTCCGTGTAGTGAAATGAGAGGTTGATAGGGTTAGTGTGTCAAGGCTAATAGTGTTAACATGTGATGACACCCCCTGTAGGAACGCACCTTAGAGAAGAGCTCCGCTATCTGCGCCTCCGTTGTGTAGAACGAGAGGTTGCCGATGTAAAGCGTGCGGCTCCCCTTGAGCGCTGCCACGTGCTGCTCAAATGACGCGTAGGTTTTCCTGCTCAGTAAATGCAACGACACACTGAGGCATGAGCTCTGCGCACGCTGTTGGACGCAAGCCCAAACCCAAAGTCAGCGTCACAAATGGGTGCATTGTTGTTGAGCGCTGCTCCAATGAGGCTTGAGCTCTAGGGTGAGGGTTAGGATTAGGCGCCCCTTGAGCGCTGCCACATGCTGCTCAAACTACGCGTGCGTTTTCCTGCTCAGCAAAAACCACCGCGATAAACACGATGTAAGGCTTGAGGTGTACGCACGCTTTTGAATGACGCATACGTTTGCCTCCTCAGAAAAAGTGCCAAGGCTTGAACTATGTGCGCGTTTTTGGACGCAAACAATCAGACGGGTGCATTCATGGCAAGAGCCACAATTGTGCACCTTGTGACTATGAGATCACGATGGTTGTTCGCTTTTTACTGGAGGTGATGCACACCCGCGCCGCAGCTCGACTAGCAGATGTTGCCGCTATTGACCTTGTCTTTGAAAGTGCCACTTGGTACGATCTAGCGATGAAGCTTGCTAAATGCAGAACCAACACCCATGTATAGGGCGACCATTTGTCTTACTTTGCAGCACTATGGAGTTGTACCCGGGGTGTGCATAATTTATTCACTTCAAGCAGACATCATGTGCACCAATGTTGTTCAGGTGAAGCAGCGGATCGCCAGCAAATTGGCGTAGACGTGACGGTCCTCACCTGTCCCAGTAGATTTTACCAGGCGGATCGACGGCATACAGCTCCGCCATGATGCTAGTAGCTCAAGATCGCACACTGATCCTTTCGAATTGCAGTTGATGACCTTCCCGTCTCCACGCGCCCCCTTCAGCTTGTTGCCACGCTGCAACCGTTGCAAATGCGCAGCAATGCGCAAGGCGCTCCTTTCCACTACTAGTTTCTGCACAAAAAACTTCAACTTTGGAAGTGTCAAGGTTGAAGACTCTTATACTTGGCTATCCCTTTCGACCTACAGCGAGTGGTGCCCGCAGCGACAGAGCGCGGAGTGTTCCCCCCTATCTCAAGTTGCGGTCAACATGGAACACTACAGCGGCACCATGGCATTCGAGATGCTAGCTGCTACAGTTCCGTCTCTGCTGGCTCGCTGCGTGAAGGTGGCACCAGCGTTATCCTCTGACAGCCACACAAGGATCCAGTATTGGGCCTCACGGCACCCTTGATTGCATTCACCCCTTCAGAAGCTAGTCCATGGCAAACGTGGACGACGACTGCTCTGGAGTCCCAGCAGCAGCTCTAACCTCAAGCTGCTGCCTCTCCGTGTCGCGGGCGACTGGGTGAATTCACATGACAAGCGCGCCGCTGTAATCCTGTGTGTGTATGATACAGACCAGCCTGACAACAGCACAAAGGAGTCTGACGCTGAAGCTCACTGCGAGGTCATCAAGATGTAGCTTAGGTACGTATAGGGGTTCACAGATGTCCATCCATTGATACCAATGGGTAATGGATACCAGTGGGTAGTTGGATACCTATCAACCCCTGTACACACCCAAGCTGATGTGCTCGCAGTCCAAATTGCATTGTATCCATTTATGGATCTTTATACATGCCTGAGCTGCATCCTGATGACCTCGCAGAGGCTTCAGCAACAGACTCATCCATGTGCTTGCAAGCTGGTCTGCATCGTCGACACACAGGATTACAGCGGCGCGCTTGTCCCGCAAAGTCAGCCAGTTGGACACCTGTGACCATGAAGACGCATTTTCGGGCATGGCATCAGTAGGTTTTCATGCCAGAGCTGTTGATATCGAAGCTTGACGTATTACGCGGCCGCGATGAAGCAGTGGCAGCAGCATGTGGGTATCACCTGCGCAGAATGCGATGCTTTTCACGTCTGGCTGCTGTTCACACACGCGGTCAGCAATGTATGCAGCACCACATTGCAGGTCATGCACCAGAGTTCAGATCAGGTCCAAATGCATACAACTTCAACATGACGGACTGAGCGCTGCTCACGTATACAACGAATCACCAATGGTAATTGTTCGCATTGGTTTTCAACAAATAGCCAACGACGTCTGAAGCCGATCATTGTTTCGCATTGATTCTGAATATGCTCCTACAGCTCGGTGTCGAGCTTGCTGCGCAGTGTAGACTGCACGCATGACGTTGCGCTGATGCGCCACCAAGAGCAGCACCAGCACCGGCAGCACATCGCCATCACCAAACCTTGTCTGCAGGTTTGCCTAGCCTGGCCATGAAAGAATGTAGCCTCGCATGAACGCGCTCGCCGAGCTTGCTTTTTTGCTCGTCCCCTGGGACTCCCGCTGTACATACCCTCCCCTGGAGGGACTTAAAAAGTGGGGGAAGGGGGGGGGGGGGGGGCAGGGGGACAAGCTTCATACTGGTTGCAGCAACACGTGTCCTAGCCTTCATGGCGCTGGCAATTAGATTTCGACCTCCGCTTTGCCTCCAATGCGTGGAGAGCACCGCAAGTGCGTTGAGCCGGCGTACGTGTGTACGGACGCGAACGGTCTTACGAGAACGGACAAAAAGGACGTGACATTGGTGATGCGCAAAACGCTTTGAAGCAGCAGATCACCGCATCTGAACCTATTTTTGTACACGAGCATGAGAAACAGGGTGATTGACAAACAGTGCATGGTCATTGCCAATGCATTGCAATGGGATAACCAGCTGATGGACCCCCCCGGCCCTTGGGGGGCGTCTACCTTACCACCAATGTGCTGTACGCTTGAAGATCGACAAGACACTACTTCACTTGTCTAGGAATATCAATGTCTCCAAATGCATGGATTACGGCACCTGCCAAAGCAGTGGCAAGACAGATTAATGCTCAAG
>JAFCMP010000211.1:0-61152 GCA_017506865.1 Tribonema minus
TGTGCGCGGCAACCCTAACCCTAACCCTTCATGCATGTCTGCCATCAGCACACGTGAACCACCGACGCGCTGTTGCGTACTCCTTGTGTATTTTCAAATAAGCATACATTCGCTCACCTCTGCAGGTGGGGGCAATTCTGGGCTCAACCGTGGCAACGCTCGCCGGTCCGCGGCTACAAGTGGGCAGCCTCTTTCTTTTGGGAGCGCTGTCACCGGCGCTCACTGCGCTCATGGTTTTTGGCTACGTGCGCCGCTATGGCGACCACCTGCCAAGGTGAGCAGTTAAACCCTAATCCTGAACTTCAATACATAATAGTTTCTTATCGTACAACTCTCAATTCTGGGCCCAACGATGGCAACGCTTGCCGGCTCGTGGTTACAGTGGGCAGTCTTCTGCTGGGGGGGGGCGCTGTCATATGCGCTCACTGCCCTCATGGTTTGTGGCTATGTGCGCCGCTACGGCGGCCACCTGCCGAGGTGAGCAGTTGAGCCCCAGCTAACACGCTGACCTAATTCTGATCATATCTAGCAGTTGTTGGCTCTACGCTCGCCACCGCCTGCCGAAGTGAGAAGCGCAACTACAACCCTCAACTTCAAGTCCCAGTTACGTATGCACACCCTACATTTCGAGTACCCAGCATTTGGTGGAGCCGCCACCGACACCTGGCGCTGGCACTCGATCTGCGCACTTAACTCTGGCACTCCAATTCTGAAGCCCACTCATCAGAGAAGCGTTCCACTGCGACGCGATGTGCAATGCCACAGAGATCATTGCTCATGTGAGCTAACAGTTGAGTTGTTGACCAATGGTAACACTTGACGCAATCAAGACGTTGCCTTGTTGTGGCGCTTGACGCAGTCAGGACATGGAAAGCGTTTCTGTCGGCATTCCACATTATCATGGCGTTTTCTGCGTGCCGAACCTGCCCCAGCCGCCTTCTCAACTGCATAGTATACTCTGAACTCAACACTGTCATCGTATACCTACCCGTGACCCATGCGGTGGCTGCATACCCTGCATTCCTTGCATCTGGCACCCCCTATACCCACACTCACTCATGACGCTGTGGCCGTGCCGCTAACTGCGCTTGTTGCACGTGCGGCTGCGGCCACCGCACCTTCTCCAAAATATATCAAACATGTTTTAACCGTACAGTACCAAGCCCTGACCGTTGGCACCAGTTGAGCAGTGTGCGCGTACATTCCTGCTTCAAGTCGAAATTGCTGCATTTTCATCAACCTCTGGTGCATTGGTTGCTGTTGCAGAGAAACTGCGGCAGAAGCGGCAGTGCGGGAGGGGGGCAAAGGGGGGGAGCCCTCGAGGGGCTCAAATTGATATTCAGGTAATTGGGCATATTTCTTGTCAGTTTGCCAGAAATCTGCTTGCTGTGTGGTTATCCACATTTTGCGCTTGTACAAACCTTTTTGACACAGATGGGTAGTAGCGCTTCCCCTCTCATGGTGCTTGCTCCATGGCTTGGCTCAATGCACCTCGCAAGCTCTATGCAGCATGGCCACACTCTGGCAAACAAAAAGTGTTCTTTGCTATTACAGATTTGTTGTGATGCCTGGTGTGGCCAATTGATAGTGGGAGCATATTACAATCCCCAAGAAACTATTTATGTTTATTCAAGGTATTTCACCACTATGCTCTTGAACACTTCCGCCACCCACAAGTACATCGCGCCCAGAGCGAAAATTAATAGAAAGCACATCTGCTCACATACTTGCCCTTGCCTTGCTCCGTCACAGGCACCGCTTCGTGGTCATGATCCTCGGCATCAGCTGCCTGTACGAAATCGCCCTCACGGTGCTAGACTACCAGATGAAAGTCATGGGGGTGGCCAAATTTCGGGCAGCGGCGCTGCGTGAGGAGCTAATCTTAGCGGGGGGGTACGCGCCCTATGGGCCGCTCACAGGGGGGGGGTATGAGTCCCTCTGGAGGTGGAGAGGGGGGGGGGTCGGCTGCCTCTGAAAACTTTGCGGCGCTGATGGGGCGGTTCGGCCAGGCGACCAACGGTCTGTCGCTGCTGCTGAGCCTTCTGGGGACGAGCCTGATCGTGCGGAAGCTGGGTGAGCAGCGTGCTGTGCTGGCTTAATTCAAACAGATGTGACGCTCGCATTACAATTAGTTGAGGTTGATGTTGAGTTTGGACGTAAAACGTGAACCGCCTGTTTTTCTGCTGCGTCATGGTGCGTGGCACGGTTGCAGTGGGCACTATCTTTCATGTTCATGGTCTACCGAGAGGTTTCAGCATTCCATCCAGTCACCTGTGCCCTCTCACACGCGTGACCTGGTACAGACTTATTATAACTGTGAATGTGACAGTTACTGTGCTGATTTTTTGGTTCAACGGAAGCTCATGATCGTTTCTGCATCATCGTGTGTCCTGAGCTTTGTAACCCATTGATGTCAAGCTGACATTGACTCAAAGCACAATTCATTGTTGGTGAGCACTGCTGCAGTATACACTTGCTTCATTTCCACCAACGGTCGTCACGTTTGTTATGGTCTGTCTATTTCTGCTGCAGGGCTACCATTCACGCTGACGGTGTTTCCAGTGCTGCTGGTGCTGGCCATTGTGGTAAGCAGCCACGCCTTGCATCAGTCAGGGTTAGGGTTCGTGATGCCTAGATCCTTAGGCACTCGTCTAGTGTGGTGCGCACACATGTCAAGGCAGGCGAGGGGGCGCTGCACAGGTTGCAAAGTGATTGAAAGCCGGACTCAGTTGAAGTTTGAACTCGCTTGTAAACGCTTTTGCATCAAGGCCTGCATCCTTACCGTCGCATACCCCAACAATGTGAGTGCTGGAACGCGAGCAGGCAGTGACATGATCAGGAGCGCCAATATACATCTGCAGTACCGCTATCATCTGTACGCGCAGATCAGGTGCTGTCATTTTAGCCTACATTTTCTGTTTGCGACTGCCGCCATGCTCCAGAAGTCACACATCGTGCCGCCCGTTATTCTTTGGTTTTGGTCTGCGCGTCACGGCATCTTCTCTGGCACTTGCGTGAGCGCCAGCCCTCTCAGTGCCCACGTGCTGTGTGGGGCAGAAAAGAATGCGCTCAGGGTTAATGTCATGGTCACGTTACCCAACACCTAACCCTACCCTACCTTGAGTCTAATTGTGACCGTAACCCTAACCCCAACATACCACATTGACCATTACAGCAGTCCCTCACAAAGGCACCCCGGACTGGTTTGCTTATTTGCGCACTGGTTTGCGCACGCGCAGCGCGCGCCTGTGCGCGCTGCTTGCGGCAGTGAGCACGCTGATGGCCTTACATTCATCTGTGATCTTGTGTGCACGTTTCTCGACGGGCACGCTGGATATACATTCACTCTCATGCACAGATTTGCTGCCGCGTTGCTCCTTGTAGTCAGCGCCTCGAGAGCGCCCCTCTGACTGCCCCCCCCCCCCCCCCCCCCCCCCCGCGGCCCCCTTCCGCCCCCCCTTCTGCACCCCTTAGGTGAGCTACTTCCACCCCAGCCTCTGGGTGCTGTTTGTGGCGGTGAGCATGCTCAAGGGGCTCACCTACGCGCTCAACGAGCCGTGCAAGGAGATGCTCTACATGGTCACCAGCGACAGCATCAAGGCGAGTTTGCGACGCCGTCTTGTTGATGTTTCTTAAATAGTATCATTTAGAAAATTGTAAGTTGCTGCTAGTGAGTGCGCCTTAAAGCCATCGGCACCAGGGCAGGGCGATGAAATATGCTTTGCATGGTCACCAGCGACAGCATCAATGCGAGTTTGCAACTCCGTGTTGTTGATGCTACTGAACACTGTGCTGTGTGTGCGGTAAAGCCATCGGTGCCAGATGAAATAGGCTCTATAGGGTCACAAGCGACAGCATCAAGGCAAGTTTGCGACTCCGCGTTGTTGATGTTATCGAAAATTGTGCTGTATAAGCGGTACAGCCGTCGGCGCCAGCAGGCAGGGAGATGGAATATTTTTGACATGGTCACTAGCGACAGCATCACGGCGAGTTCACGGATCCTCTTTGTTGATGATGCTAAAAACGGTGCTCTGTGTGTCCCCCGGGCCTCTCCCCTTCCCCTTTGTAGCCCCCATGGGGGGGTTTGTAGAGGGGTGTGCCAGGAAGACAAACGCTCTGTGTACAGTAGAGCCATCGGCGCCAGGGCAAGGGAGATGAAATGTGGGGTTGGAATACTCCACAGCCCACTGTGTGAGCAGACTGACAAAGGTCCTCAGCTCAGACAAGCGAATTTGCTGTGCTGGATGCATTCGACTAGGCCCTGACACCACTGGAATCTGCAAAAGGGGGATTGGGACACGCGTCGGGAGCTGCTGAATGTGCTTGCGGCTATTGCACCTGTAACCTTTATCATCTTCCGTCGTGGCATACCAAGTCTTCTGTGTGCCGAACGTTTGTCATCTTTAAGTTGAACTTGTACTCAAATGCATTGCGATCCTCGCTGCGGCCCCTGTTTGTGCCGCCATTTGCGCGTGCGCTCTCGCAGTTTAAGGCGAAAGCCTGGATAGATGTGTTTGGCTCGCGCGTGGCCAAGGGCATGGGGTCCATCATCACAGGCACCTCCAAGGGCAACAAGGACGTGCTTATCACGTATGGCAGGTGCGAGTTAATGAGTACCTGAGCAGATGAGTAAATGAGTAGATGGGTAGACGAGTTCAACAATGAGGTGCTCATCACGTATGAGAGGTGCAGGTGAATGAGTAACTGAGTGGATGAGTGCAACAAGGACGTGCCCATCACATATGGAAGGTGCGAATCAATAAGTACACGAGTAGATGAGTCTCCAGTGTTGCTCTGAAAGACAAAGTCTGTGAGTCTGTGTGATTCTGTTGGTCCGTGAGTATGCTGGATACTTGCTCTAGATGCCTGCTCAAGTTCTGGTGAGCACCTCCAAGTGCAAAAGGACGTGCTCATCACGTTTGGCAGATGCAAGTAAATGAGTAAATGAGCAATGGAGTAGATGAAGGCAACAAGGATCTGCTCATGGCAGGTGGGAGTCAATGAGTACACTAGTAGATGAGTACGCGTCAGCAGTCCCCACTGTTGCTCTGAAAGACAAACTCTGTTAGTCTGTGAGTGTGGTTGATGCTTTCTCTGCATGCCTGCTCAAAGTCTGGTGTACATGACTAACTTTCACTGCGATTGAACCGCAGTACTTCAAGTAATCAGCTTCTGAGTGTATGTGATGATGTCTGCGAGCCGATGCAGGCAGATAGATCTGAGTGGAGCGTCGTAGGCATTTCTGTGGCAATTTATGTGATCTACTTCAACATACTGCTGCGCCGTGATTTACACACACACACACACACATGGCGATTTGTCCGCATCCCCGTAGCGGCAGCAACTGCTTGGTTTTTTGTTGAAGGTGCTGCATGTAATGACTTGCGCTGTCTCCAAGCCATGCTCAGCCACGTGCCTGCGCCGCCCACACTGCTGCAGCTTTGCCATATTTCTGGTCAGCCTCGGTCTGCTGGGGCTCAGCCTGGTCGTCGGGCAGGAGTTCTCAAAACTGGTCCGGACCGGGCAGGTCAGTCATGTAACATGTTGTCAGTACTAATACTAACTGTGGTCTTTGTTCATCCCTAGCCATGCAAGTCGGTGTTGGTCCAATGGGGTGGGGTACTTTTAGAATTATGGGGGGGGAGGGGGGGGGGGCATGCACATCAAGAGATGCGTAATAAACTCTGCCCCAATGGCACAACTTGACCATCGCACCTGGCCTTGAGGGCGATGCATGTTGTCAGCGATGAGGGTGGTCATCATGTCGCCACGCAGCCGGTGCTGATCAACTGTTGTGTACCTTTCCTGTGGGGGGGGTGGGGGTGGCGCGCCAAAACATGTGTTTTTGGAATGCATCCTGCGCTAGTAGTAGAGCAACAACAACTTTGCAACAGCTGCTCGATGTGACTGTCACCCCACAATCGCCCTAGCTGGGTCAGATCTACTATGGCCGCGCTCAGTATTTTGAAAAAGAGTTAGGTAATAGGGTTGGCTTGGCAGCAACTGCGCCATGTTGAAGTCATCGGCAGTAGGGTAAGGGTTACTCTAACCATACCCCTAAGTCCCAGTGCAAGGGTCAGGTGCTCATAGCTCAGTAATTGAAACACCAGCAGCGATCGCCTCGCAGCAGCCCCCGTCTCCACCCCTGATGTTGAGTAGCACGATCATGTGCCCTGCCTTGGTGTGGCTATGTAGCACGCGTTTCTGCCCCCAGCCTGCTCCGAGCTGACCAGTATGGTCGCCTATTTGGCTTGATGGTCAGCATACGCCTTTAGGCACAGCTGCCGCACCGGATTCTGATTTATCACCTCGCTTTCGTGCTGTCGCCTACACTGCCTGCGTCGCTGCCTCTGGTCCTGTAACGCGTCCTTGTCAGATCATTGGCGACGCCAATGGTCCGGCGCCGGCGTCGCTGCCTGCACCCATACGTGTGTCTGATTCATCACCTCCATTCCTACACTGCCTTCGCGCTGCCGCTGTTCCCGTTACTTGCATGTACACCCGCAAATGCTGCGTCTGACTCCTTACCTCACTTTCCACTGCGCCGCCTGCGTTGCCAACACTACCTCTGCTGCTGCCACCGGCACAACTGCTGTTGCGTCCGTGTCAGATCATTGGCAACTCCGATGGCCCAACGATGGCGGCGTCACTGCATGCACCCGTACATGTGTCTGATTCATTACCGCGCTTTCATGCTGCCGCCCACACTGCCTCCGCCGCTGCCTCTGGTCCTGCTACTGGTACTTGTAAGTACACCCGGCGGTATCACTGCATACACCCATATCTGTGTCTGATTGGCTACCTCGCTTTCGTGCTGCCGCCCGCACTGCCTCCGCCGCTGCCGCTGGTCCTGCTACTGGTGTGTACTGCGCCGCTGACACCGCCTCCGCTGCTGCCGCCGGCACCACTACTGTCGCGTGCTTGTCAGATCATTGGCGACTCCGATGGTGCCACAACGGCATCGCTGCATGCACCTGCACCTGTGTCTGATTCATTACCTCGCTTTCATGCTGCCGCCCACACTCCCTCCGCCGCTGCCTCTGGTCCTGCTACTGGTCAGATCATTGGCGACTCCGATGATTCGGCGGCGGCGGCGCTGCCGGCGCACCTGCGCTCAAAGAGCCGCAGCGGGTCCGGGCACAGCTGGCACGCGCGCAGCAGCAGCGGCGCACGCTCGCACAGCGGCTCCGTCGACGACGAGGACGGCATTGAGTTGCCAGAGGCAACCGCTCTGAGAAGCAGTGCCTGATCTGAGTCACCACAATGTGCTGTATGTTGTAAATAAATCAAGCACAAGCGACCGCTCTGAGAGACAGTGCCTGACCTTGTCAGCGCGATCTGCTATACAGCACCTACGTTGTAAATGAATGAGACACAAGAGAGTGAAACTGGGCTGCAATTCTGGCACCTGCTGGTTTTGTCGACCTGACCAGAGCACATGCAGGGATAATGTTTGGAATGCCGTCAACATGGGGCCACAAGCGGCATGCCTGTGTCATTGTACAGGAACTGTTCATTGACAACAACTGCATGTAATTGCCAGGGGTTGCAGTTTTGCCTATTCTGGTAGATGAATAGGAGCATCCAGAGTTCAGGCATGCATGTCGTGAGAAATCCAACGACAGTTCTTGCTGTGTGAATGGAGCAGCAGCGTCAGCTTGCACAACGACCCTGGGACAGTTCAAGTGACAGTTACTCTGTGTGCCCTTCATTGGACGAGGTACTGACAGAAGCAGCATTGCTGAATCATTGCATGTAAATGTTGCGCACATGCAGGCAGCCAAGTCGCTATAGCAACAGCTGCAAGTGGGGATTCACCAGAGAACATCAGCTGTGCATCGGCGACAGATAAGCAATCAATTTGTGCATTGCATGAATCGTCGATTGCATACTTGTGTTGCAGGGCCATGCAGCATGTTTACGGATGAGCTTGGCATTATATGCGTTGTCAAACTTCAAAGTGTCTGGTTCTCAGACACAGGGCCCAATGACCAGCTGATATTGGCAACATCATATTGCGCACTGCCAAATGCGATTTGTACAACAACACGGGTCGCATATGCCAGCAGGCCAACTCCTCCCAGACTCTACCACACTGCGCAGCGGTCAACTGCCAGCAGGTGATTCAGATGTATCCTTCGCCGCTGGTTTGCAGTATGACCTGCTTTGTGCAGCAAGCACGAAGCTCGCACGGGTCCGCAATATTCGCATGACTGAGCTGACTGCGTCCTTGCACAAATTTGAACTGGCAATCAAACAAGGTGTGTGTGTGTCCACTGCAGTAGTAGCGACACATGCAGTCGTGATGGACGATAGATCGCCCATAGACTGCATGCATGCACCATGAGCATCCATACGTGGTGCAACTTCACCTCAAGTGGACAACTTTGCATTGCAAGTGTGGCCAATGTTGGGCGTGTCATGCTGATGCATGACACCAGCACGCACCGAAAACGCGCATACTTCCAAATATTCGTAAAAATTGTGGATGTCACAATCGACAAGTGTGGCATGCAAATCTGCATTTGATCGCTGACATCGCGTGCTTGGCAAGCAGAGCATTGAGATCAGTCTTGCACAGAACCAGCACCCCTCACATGCGGCAGTGAGAGAGGCGTTCCATGGGGTACATGCTGCAAAATTATGTACATTCATAACTGGATTTATTTGGAGGGCTTCTTGGTTTCTTCGCGCTGATCCAGCTTGTCCAGCTTCTCCTTAGCGGCCAGCAGCTGCAATTGAGCCAATCGCAAACAAGCACACAGCGCTGGCGGTCAGTACACCACTGAAGAAACACCTTGACACCTTGAAGAGTACTATGAATGCATCCCTGCAGTGCACGACAGGTATAGTAATATGATTGCGTCCCTGCGGTGCACGACAGGCGTGGTACAATGATTCAAACATGGCAGAGTTTTGATGAATGAATGACATGATGGAAAATAGTGCTGTAACACACAACCGCGCTGCACTGATATTGACCGCGTGCGCCGAACATGCCGACTATGCTGTGAATCAATGCTGCTTCTTTCAGTTCCAGGCACGCCCCATCAAGCGCGGAAAGAACAATTTCATTCAAAAGCGTCGACGCACATTGCAGTGTGAGGGCGTTGAGGGGTAGCTGCGCAGAGGTCCAGACCTGATGTCCTTTTTTTCCGACGTGCATAATCAAACAGGCCTGTCTCCTCCTAACCTTACCCTGACTTAACCCCTGTGGGCGCATGTGCGTGTGTGTGTGTGTACGTGTGTGTGTGTACAGCGGCTACAGTAATACCCGCTACATTGATGGCAGCCTAGCAGTACTTTACGTTCAGGACGCAACAAAGCCCAGATGATTGGTGTCGAGCCTGCCATCGGAATCTACCCATTTCTTGCGACAAGGTCCAAGTGTCTCATTGCGCACTGATGACCACTTGTAGACGACCAAAATATCAGCTTCGCCCCCTCGTCCATCCGTCTAGCAGTGCACATGTGTGCACCCCCGCCCCGCTTGCCGCAATCCCTGATCCCCCTTCCCCTTTTCTGGAGTTAGGGTTAGGGTTAGGGTTAGGGTAACGCCCGCGCAACCGCATTTGCGGGCCTCAGCTCCGCGCCGTTTCCGGTTTCCTTAGGGTCATAATCAATGGTGACCCCCCACGCTTACGGCATGTGATATGTTTTGCCACATATCACATGCCGTAAGCGTGGGGGGTCACCATTGATTATGACCCTAAGGAAACCGGAACGGCGCGGAGCTGAGGCCCGCAAATGCGGTTGCGCGGGCGTTACCCTAACCCTAACCCTAACCCTAACTCCAGAAAGGGGAAGGGGGATCAGGGATTGCGGCAAGCGGGGCGGGGGTGCACACATGTGCACTGCTAGACGGATGGACGAGGGGGCGAAGCTGATATTTTGGTCGTCTACAAGTGGTCATCAGTGCGCAATGAGACACTTGGACCTTGTCGCAAGAAATGGGTAGATTCCGATGCAGGCTCGACACCAATCATCTGGGCTTTGTTTGCGTCCTGAACGTAAAGTACTGCTAGGCTGCCATCAATGTAGCGGGTATTACTGTAGCCGCTGTACACACACACACGTAACACACACACACGCACATGCGCCCACAGGGGTTAAGTCAGGGTAAGGTTAGGAGGAGACAGGCCTGTTTGATTATGCACGTCGGAAAAAAAGGACATCAGGTCTGGACCTCTGCGCAGCTACCCCTCAACGCCCTCACACTGCAATGTGCGTCGACGCTTTTGAATGAAATTGTTCTTTCCGCGCTTGATGGGGCGTGCCTGGAACTGAAAGAAGCAGCATTGATTCACAGCATAGTCGGCATGTTCGGCGCACGCGGTCAATATCAGTGCAGCGCGGTTGTGTGTTACAGCACTATTTTCCATCATGTCATTCATTCATCAAAACTCTGCCATGTTTGAATCATTGTACCACGCCTGTCGTGCACCGCAGGGACGCAATCATATTACTATACCTGTCGTGCACTGCAGGGATGCATTCATAGTACTCTTCAAGGTGTCAAGGTGTTTCTTCAGTGGTGTACTGACCGCCAGCGCTGTGTGCTTGTTTGCGATTGCTCAATTGCAGCTGCTGGCCGCTAAGGAGAAGCTGGACAAGCTGGATCAGCGCGAAGAAACCAAGAAGCCCTCCAAATAAATCCAGTTATGAATGTACATAATTTTGCAGCATGTACCCCATGGAACGCCTCTCTCACTGCCGCATGTGAGGGGTGCTGGTTCTGTGCAAGACTGATCTCAATGCTCTGCTTGCCAAGCACGCGATGTCAGCGATCAAATGCAGATTTGCATGCCACACTTGTCGATTGTGACATCCACAATTTTTACGAATATTTGGAAGTATGCGCGTTTTCGGTGCGTGCTGGTGTCATGCATCAGCATGACACGCCCAACATTGGCCACACTTGCAATGCAAAGTTGTCCACTTGAGGTGAAGTTGCACCACGTATGGATGCTCATGGTGCATGCATGCAGTCTATGGGCGATCTATCGTCCATCACGACTGCATGTGTCGCTACTACTGCAGTGGACACACACACACCTTGTTTGATTGCCAGTTCAAATTTGTGCAAGGACGCAGTCAGCTCAGTCATGCGAATATTGCGGACCCGTGCGAGCTTCGTGCTTGCTGCACAAAGCAGGTCATACTGCAAACCAGCGGCGAAGGATACATCTGAATCACCTGCTGGCAGTTGACCGCTGCGCAGTGTGGTAGAGTCTGGGAGGAGTTGGCCTGCTGGCATATGCGACCCGTGTTGTTGTACAAATCGCATTTGGCAGTGCGCAATATGATGTTGCCAATATCAGCTGGTCATTGGGCCCTGTGTCTGAGAACCAGACACTTTGAAGTTTGACAACGCATATAATGCCAAGCTCATCCGTAAACATGCTGCATGGCCTGCAACACAAGTATGCAATCGACGATTCATGCAATGCACAAATTGATTGCTTATCTGTCGCCGATGCACAGCTGATGTTCTCTGGTGAATCCCCACTTGCAGCTGTTGCTATAGCGACTTGGCTGCCTGCATGTGCGCAACATTTACATGCAATGATTCAGCAATGCTGCTTCTGTCAGTACCTCGTCCAATGAAGGGCACACAGAGTAACTGTCACTTGAACTGTCCCAGGGTCGTTGTGCAAGCTGACGCTGCTGCTCCATTCACACAGCAAGAACTGTCGTTGGATTTCTCACGACATGCATGCCTGAACTCTGGATGCTCCTATTCATCTACCAGAATAGGCAAAACTGCAACCCCTGGCAATTACATGCAGTTGTTGTCAATGAACAGTTCCTGTACAATGACACAGGCATGCCGCTTGTGGCCCCATGTTGACGGCATTCCAAACATTATCCCTGCATGTGCTCTGGTCAGGTCGACAAAACCAGCAGGTGCCAGAATTGCAGCCCAGTTTCACTCTCTTGTGTCTCATTCATTTACAACGTAGGTGCTGTATAGCAGATCGCGCTGACAAGGTCAGGCACTGTCTCTCAGAGCGGTCGCTTGTGCTTGATTTATTTACAACATACAGCACATTGTGGTGACTCAGATCAGGCACTGCTTCTCAGAGCGGTTGCCTCTGGCAACTCAATGCCGTCCTCGTCGTCGACGGAGCCGCTGTGCGAGCGTGCGCCGCTGCTGCTGCGCGCGTGCCAGCTGTGCCCGGACCCGCTGCGGCTCTTTGAGCGCAGGTGCGCCGGCAGCGCCGCCGCCGCCGAATCATCGGAGTCGCCAATGATCTGACCAGTAGCAGGACCAGAGGCAGCGGCGGAGGGAGTGTGGGCGGCAGCATGAAAGCGAGGTAATGAATCAGACACAGGTGCAGGTGCATGCAGCGATGCCGTTGTGGCACCATCGGAGTCGCCAATGATCTGACAAGCACGCGACAGTAGTGGTGCCGGCGGCAGCAGCGGAGGCGGTGTCAGCGGCGCAGTACACACCAGTAGCAGGACCAGCGGCAGCGGCGGAGGCAGTGCGGGCGGCAGCACGAAAGCGAGGTAGCCAATCAGACACAGATATGGGTGTATGCAGTGATACCGCCGGGTGTACTTACAAGTACCAGTAGCAGGACCAGAGGCAGCGGCGGAGGCAGTGTGGGCGGCAGCATGAAAGCGCGGTAATGAATCAGACACATGTACGGGTGCATGCAGTGACGCCGCCATCGTTGGGCCATCGGAGTTGCCAATGATCTGACACGGACGCAACAGCAGTTGTGCCGGTGGCAGCAGCAGAGGTAGTGTTGGCAACGCAGGCGGCGCAGTGGAAAGTGAGGTAAGGAGTCAGACGCAGCATTTGCGGGTGTACATGCAAGTAACGGGAACAGCGGCAGCGGCGAAGGCAGTGTAGGAATGGAGGTGATGAATCAGACACACGTATGGGTGCAGGCAGCGACGCCGGCGCCGGACCATTGGCGTCGCCAATGATCTGACAAGGACGCGTTACAGGACCAGAGGCAGCGACGCAGGCAGTGTAGGCGACAGCACGAAAGCGAGGTGATAAATCAGAATCCGGTGCGGCAGCTGTGCCTAAAGGCGTATGCTGACCATCAAGCCAAATAGGCGACCATACTGGTCAGCTCGGAGCAGGCTGGGGGCAGAAACGCGTGCTACATAGCCACACCAAGGCAGGGCACATGATCGTGCTACTCAACATCAGGGGTGGAGACGGGGGCTGCTGCGAGGCGATCGCTGCTGGTGTTTCAATTACTGAGCTATGAGCACCTGACCCTTGCACTGGGACTTAGGGGTATGGTTAGAGTAACCCTTACCCTACTGCCGATGACTTCAACATGGCGCAGTTGCTGCCAAGCCAACCCTATTACCTAACTCTTTTTCAAAATACTGAGCGCGGCCATAGTAGATCTGACCCAGCTAGGGCGATTGTGGGGTGACAGTCACATCGAGCAGCTGTTGCAAAGTTGTTGTTGCTCTACTACTAGCGCAGGATGCATTCCAAAAAACACATGTTTTGGCGCGCCACCCCCACCCCCCCACAGGAAAGGTACACAACAGTTGATCAGCACCGGCTGCGTGGCGACATGATGACCACCCTCATCGCTGACAACATGCATCGCCCTCAAGGCCAGGTGCGATGGTCAAGTTGTGCCATTGGGGCAGAGTTTATTACGCATCTCTTGATGTGCATGCCCCCCACCCCCCCCCCCATAATTCTAAAAGTACCCCACCCCATTGGACCAACACCGACTTGCATGGCTAGGGATGAACAAAGACCACAGTTAGTATTAGTACTGACAACATGTTACATGACTGACCTGCCCGGTCCGGACCAGTTTTGAGAACTCCTGCCCGACGACCAGGCTGAGCCCCAGCAGACCGAGGCTGACCAGAAATATGGCAAAGCTGCAGCAGTGTGGGCGGCGCAGGCACGTGGCTGAGCATGGCTTGGAGACAGCGCAAGTCATTACATGCAGCACCTTCAACAAAAAACCAAGCAGTTGCTGCCGCTACGGGGATGCGGACAAATCGCCATGTGTGTGTGTGTGTGTGTAAATCACGGCGCAGCAGTATGTTGAAGTAGATCACATAAATTGCCACAGAAATGCCTACGACGCTCCACTCAGATCTATCTGCCTGCATCGGCTCGCAGACATCATCACATACACTCAGAAGCTGATTACTTGAAGTACTGCGGTTCAATCGCAGTGAAAGTTAGTCATGTACACCAGACTTGAGCAGGCATGCAGAGAAAGCATCAACCACACTCACAGACTAACAGAGTTTGTCTTTCAGAGCAACAGTGGGGACTGCTGACGCGTACTCATCTACTAGTGTACTCATTGACTCCCACCTGCCATGAGCAGATCCTTGTTGCCTTCATCTACTCCATTGCTCATTTACTCATTTACTTGCATCTGCCAAACGTGATGAGCACGTCCTTTTGCACTTGGAGGTGCTCACCAGAACTTGAGCAGGCATCTAGAGCAAGTATCCAGCATACTCACGGACCAACAGAATCACACAGACTCACAGACTTTGTCTTTCAGAGCAACACTGGAGACTCATCTACTCGTGTACTTATTGATTCGCACCTTCATATGTGATGGGCACGTCCTTGTTGCACTCATCCACTCAGTTACTCATTCACCTGCACCTCTCATACGTGATGAGCACCTCATTGTTGAACTCGTTACCATCTACTCATTTACTCATCTGCTCAGGTACTCATTAACTCGCACCTGCCATACGTGATAAGCACGTCCTTGTTGCCCTTGGAGGTGCCTGTGATGATGGACCCCATGCCCTTGGCCACGCGCGAGCCAAACACATCTATCCAGGCTTTCGCCTTAAACTGCGAGAGCGCACGCGCAAATGGCGGCACAAACAGGGGCCGCAGCGAGGATCGCAATGCATTGAGTACAAGTTCAACTTAAAGATGACAAACGTTCGGCACACAGAAGACTTGGTATGCCACGACGGAAGATGATAAAAGGTTACAGGTGCAATAGCCGCAAGCACATTCAGCAGCTCCCGACGCGTGTCCCAATCCCCCTTTGCAGATTCCAGTGGTGTCAGGGCCTAGTCGAATGCATCCAGCACAGCAAATTCGCTTGTCTGAGTGAGGACCTTTGTCAGTCTGCTCACACAGTGGGCTGTGGAGTATTCCAACCCCACATTTCATCTCCCTTGCCCTGGCGCCGATGGCTCTACTGTACACAGAGCGTTTGTCTTCCTGGCACACCCCTCTACAAACCCCCCCATGGGGCTACAAAGGGGAAGGGGAGAGGCCCGGGGGACACACAGAGCACCGTTTTTAGCATCATCAACAAAGAGGATCCGTGAACTCGCCGTGATGCTGTCGCTAGTGACCATGTCAAAAATATTCCATCTCCCTGCCTGCTGGCGCCGACGGCTGTACCGCTTATACAGCACAATTTTCGATAACATCAACAACGCGGAGTCGCAAACTTGCCTTGATGCTGTCGCTTGTGACCCTATAGAGCCTATTTCATCTGGCACCGATGGCTTTACCGCACACACAGCACAGTGTTCAGTAGCATCAACAACACGGAGTTGCAAACTCGCATGATGCTGTCGCTGGTGACCATGCAAAGCATATTTCATCGCCCTGCCTGGTGCCGATGGCTTTAAGGCGCACTCACTAGCAGCAACTTACAATTTTCTAAATGATACTATTTAAGAAACATCAACAAGACGGCGTCGCAAACTCGCCTTGATGCTGTCGCTGGTGACCATGTAGAGCATCTCCTTGCACGGCTCGTTGAGCGCGTAGGTGAGCCCTTGAGCATGCTCACCGCCACAAACAGCACCCAGAGGCTGGGTGGAAGTAGCTCACCTAAGGGGTGCAGAAGGGGGGGCGGAAGGGGGCCGGGGGGGGGGGGGGGGGGGGGGGGGGGGGCAGTCAGAGGGGCGCTCTCGAGGCGCTGACTACAAGGAGCAACGCGGCAGCAAATCTGTGCATGAGAGTGAATGTATATCCAGCGTGCCCGTCGAGAAACGTGCACACAAGATCACAGATGAATGTAAGGCCATCAGCGTGCTCACTGCCGCAAGCAGCGCGCACAGGCGCGCGCTGCGCGTGCGCAAACCAGTGCGCAAATAAGCAAACCAGTCCGGGGTGCCTTTGTGAGGGACTGCTGTAATGGTCAATGTGGTATGTTGGGGTTAGGGTTACGGTCACAATTAGACTCAAGGTAGGGTAGGGTTAGGTGTTGGGTAACGTGACCATGACATTAACCCTGAGCGCATTCTTTTCTGCCCCACACAGCACGTGGGCACTGAGAGGGCTGGCGCTCACGCAAGTGCCAGAGAAGATGCCGTGACGCGCAGACCAAAACCAAAGAATAACGGGCGGCACGATGTGTGACTTCTGGAGCATGGCGGCAGTCGCAAACAGAAAATGTAGGCTAAAATGACAGCACCTGATCTGCGCGTACAGATGATAGCGGTACTGCAGATGTATATTGGCGCTCCTGATCATGTCACTGCCTGCTCGCGTTCCAGCACTCACATTGTTGGGGTATGCGACGGTAAGGATGCAGGCCTTGATGCAAAAGCGTTTACAAGCGAGTTCAAACTTCAACTGAGTCCGGCTTTCAATCACTTTGCAACCTGTGCAGCGCCCCCTCGCCTGCCTTGACATGTGTGCGCACCACACTAGACGAGTGCCTAAGGATCTAGGCATCACGAACCCTAACCCTGACTGATGCAAGGCGTGGCTGCTTACCACAATGGCCAGCACCAGCAGCACTGGAAACACCGTCAGCGTGAATGGTAGCCCTGCAGCAGAAATAGACAGACCATAACAAACGTGACGACCGTTGGTGGAAATGAAGCAAGTGTATACTGCAGCAGTGCTCACCAACAATGAATTGTGCTTTGAGTCAATGTCAGCTTGACATCAATGGGTTACAAAGCTCAGGACACACGATGATGCAGAAACGATCATGAGCTTCCGTTGAACCAAAAAATCAGCACAGTAACTGTCACATTCACAGTTATAATAAGTCTGTACCAGGTCACGCGTGTGAGAGGGCACAGGTGACTGGATGGAATGCTGAAACCTCTCGGTAGACCATGAACATGAAAGATAGTGCCCACTGCAACCGTGCCACGCACCATGACGCAGCAGAAAAACAGGCGGTTCACGTTTTACGTCCAAACTCAACATCAACCTCAACTAATTGTAATGCGAGCGTCACATCTGTTTGAATTAAGCCAGCACAGCACTGCTCACCCAGCTTCCGCACGATCAGGCTCGTCCCCAGAAGGCTCAGCAGCAGCGACAGACCGTTGGTCGCCTGGCCGAACCGCCCCATCAGCGCCGCAAAGTTTTCAGAGGCAGCCGACCCCCCCCCCTCTCCACCTCCAGAGGGACTCATACCCCCCCCTGTGAGCGGCCCATAGGGCGCGTACCCCCCGCTAAGATTAGCTCCTCACGCAGCGCCGCTGCCCGAAATTTGGCCACCCCCATGACTTTCATCTGGTAGTCTAGCACCGTGAGGGCGATTTCGTACAGGCAGCTGATGCCGAGGATCATGACCACGAAGCGGTGCCTGTGACGGAGCAAGGCCAAGGGCAAGTATGTGAGCAGATGTGCTTTCTATTAATTTTCGCTCTGGGCGCGATGTACTTGTGGGTGGCGGAAGTGTTCAAGAGCATAGTGGTGAAATACCTTGAATAAACATAAATAGTTTCTTGGGGATTGTAATATGCTCCCACTATCAATTGGCCACACCAGGCATCACAACAAATCTGTAATAGCAAAGAACACTTTTTGTTTGCCAGAGTGTGGCCATGCTGCATAGAGCTTGCGAGGTGCATTGAGCCAAGCCATGGAGCAAGCACCATGAGAGGGGAAGCGCTACTACCCCATCTGTGTCAAAAAGGTTTGTACAAGCGCAAAATGTGGATAACCACACAGCAAGCAGATTTCTGGCAAACTGACAAGAAATATGCCCAATTACCTGAATATCAATTTGAGCCCCTCGAGGGCTCCCCCCCCTTTGCCCCCCTCCCGCACTGCCGCTTCTGCCGCAGTTTCTCTGCAACAGCAACCAATGCACCAGAGGTTGATGAAAATGCAGCAATTTCGACTTGAAGCAGGAATGTACGCGCACACTGCTCAACTGGTGCCAACGGTCAGGGCTTGGTACTGTACGGTAAAACATGTTTGATATATTTTGGAGAAGGTGCGGTGGCCGCAGCCGCACGTGCAACAAGCGCAGTTAGCGGCACGGCCACAGCGTCATGAGTGAGTGTGGGTATAGGGGGTGCCAGATGCAAGGAATGCAGGGTATGCAGCCACCGCATGGGTCACGGGTAGGTATACGATGACAGTGTTGAGTTCAGAGTATACTATGCAGTTGAGAAGGCGGCTGGGGCAGGTTCGGCACGCAGAAAACGCCATGATAATGTGGAATGCCGACAGAAACGCTTTCCATGTCCTGACTGCGTCAAGCGCCACAACAAGGCAACGTCTTGATTGCGTCAAGTGTTACCATTGGTCAACAACTCAACTGTTAGCTCACATGAGCAATGATCTCTGTGGCATTGCACATCGCGTCGCAGTGGAACGCTTCTCTGATGAGTGGGCTTCAGAATTGGAGTGCCAGAGTTAAGTGCGCAGATCGAGTGCCAGCGCCAGGTGTCGGTGGCGGCTCCACCAAATGCTGGGTACTCGAAATGTAGGGTGTGCATACGTAACTGGGACTTGAAGTTGAGGGTTGTAGTTGCGCTTCTCACTTCGGCAGGCGGTGGCGAGCGTAGAGCCAACAACTGCTAGATATGATCAGAATTAGGTCAGCGTGTTAGCTGGGGCTCAACTGCTCACCTCGGCAGGTGGCCGCCGTAGCGGCGCACATAGCCACAAACCATGAGGGCAGTGAGCGCATATGACAGCGCCCCCCCCCAGCAGAAGACTGCCCACTGTAACCACGAGCCGGCAAGCGTTGCCATCGTTGGGCCCAGAATTGAGAGTTGTACGATAAGAACTATTATGTATTGAAGTTCAGGATTAGGGTTTAACTGCTCACCTTGGCAGGTGGTCGCCATAGCGGCGCACGTAGCCAAAAACCATGAGCGCAGTGAGCGCCGGTGACAGCGCTCCCAAAAGAAAGAGGCTGCCCACTTGTAGCCGCGGACCGGCGAGCGTTGCCACGGTTGAGCCCAGAATTGCCCCCACCTGCAGAGGTGAGCGAATGTATGCTTATTTGAAAATACACAAGGAGTACGCAACAGCGCGTCGGTGGTTCACGTGTGCTGATGGCAGACATGCATGAAGGGTTAGGGTTAGGGTTGCCGCGCACAAGCATTCTTGTAAAAGAATGTTGCCCCCACCCGCACACCAACACTTCTACACCCATGGCAAAGTTTATAAGAAGGCATGCCCATAATCGCCCTCTACCTGTGCAGGCGGGCGTCAACCGCGCTTCTTAATCTAGGACAAGCACATGTGGATCTTTTATAATGCTGTATCTTTTTGTACTTGTGAGGGACGCCACACTCAAGCCTAGGACAACAGCTCCCAGCTGCACAGTCATACTGCTACACTCACGACACAGCCGATCTTGAAGATGCTTCAGAGCAGTGCTCGGAAACATACGAACTAGGGACTTTGGCCATGCTGTGTAGTTCATGCATACACGAATGATATGGACCTGCACGCCAAGGCACGACTATACGCAGCGTTATGCGGCAAGCTTGCCATGAATCCAGCCATCATGTTCAGGAGGCAACGAAGCTCACAAAAGGGAGTTCAACAGGTTCAATAGGTATGTATGTATGCATCGCAAAGCAAAGCTCACCTGCGCGCCCGCGATGATCAGCCCGTACGACGCCTTCGCCTCCTCCAGGTCCCCCGCGGAGTTCACAAACGCCCAGAACGTCGCCACGGACAGCGACCCGTAGCTCTCGATGGCCACGTAGCTCGCCCACCCGGCGGCGCGCGCACCGGGTCCCAACTTCAAGTTTGAAGTTGAAGTTGCGGCGTCGCCGTCGAGGCCGCGCAGCGCCGCGCCGAGCGCGAATAGCACGACCGCGTACGCGGCGCCGAGTATGTAGAAGAGCGCCGGCTTGGCGACGGCGTCGACGAGGCGGTTGTACTGTATGACGAGCAGCAGCGTCGTCGCGACGGACAGGAGCTTGGCCGCGGGCTGGCGCTCGAGGCCGACGGTGCGCTCGAGGACGGCGTCCTTGAGGCTGTCGAGAAGCCAGAACCCGCCTATTGGAGCGTGTGGGACAGCAGAGATTTGGTGATTGGTAGATGATCGTGTAGCGTGAATAAGGCGATCCAGAAGCCAGAACCCGCCTATTAGAGCGTGTGGGACAGGAATTTGGCGATTGTTAGTAGAGATTTGATGTTGGTAGCTCACATTGTGGAGCGTGAATGAGGCTGTTGGGAAGCCAGAGCCCGCCTATCAGAGCATGTAGGGCAGCAGAGATTGGGTTATGTGTAGGTCATTTTCGAGAGCGTGAACAAAACTGTTGAGAAGCCAGAACCCGCCTAATACAATATACATGCAGGGCAATAGCGACCAGTGATTGGTAGCTCCTTGTGTAGAGGACAATGAGGCTATTGAGAAGCCAGAACCCCTATTGAGAAGCCAGAACCCCCATATTACAGCGTACAGTAGAGAATTGGTGATGCGTGGGTCGTTTCATAGAGCATAAACGAGGCTGTCAAGAAGCCAGCACCCGCCTGAAGCAGCAGGCGGCAGAGAGGACAGAAGACGTTGCGTCGGGTGACATGGGGGGTGTTTTCAGCATGGGACGCTGTGCAGCGCAGAAGCATGGCCGGAACACTGGCAGTCATGCTCGCAGTGCACTCTGGAGCGACGTCGCGCGTGAGAGGGGGCGCATGACAAATCAAGAATTCAGTCATCTCAAGACCGCATTTGCTGCAATTCGCTGCTGGAAATAGGGACGTCGACACGAAGGAGCGGCAGCGCTCCAGTGGCCAAGCATCAGGTTGTGCTGGGGGCCCGGTGTCCTGGCGCCTGTCGGGCAGCCCGAACTCGCACAATGAGCATGCAGTGCCTGGTGCGTACGCACTCAATCATGCCGAGCGACTCAAGCCATCACCAGTGCATGGTTTGGGGCTCAGTAGCCCCTCTGCTTATTGAGTGCAGTATACCAGGTCATAAAGGCCTCCTTGCGGAACATGTCAGCCAGCTGATGCTGCGCACACTCACTTCCAGCAACATGGGGCATTTGCATTGGTTCCGCACCAGGTTTTCATGATAGAACATGAGACAGAACCAACTGTAAAAAACAGAGAGTCTGCCGCTGGCAACCGCAGTTCACCGCTGCCATCCTGACAGGCATCTGAGCAGTACTGATGAAGGCTTGAAGAGTTTACAATGTGAGCAAACAAGAAGATCATCATCAGGAGTTGAGACGCCTCACCTATGATACACGCGAGCGTGCAGCTGAGCCACCCCACGCGCGGCAAATCCTTGGCCGGCAGCCTCCCATAAAGCGCCCCCAAAATACCCCCCTCGCCATCCCCCTCATCCGCCAAGTACTCCCGAACTGGCTCCCGCCCACCTCGCCCCCCCTCCGTGTCGCCTAGCAGGGCCTGGCTCTGCTCCGCATCCTCGTCGTATGAGTCCTGAGCAGTGCTCAGCGCTGGCGGCCCTGCTGCCGCATCTCCCATGCCACTGCGTACAAGTGGCGTGTATTGGCTGCATCACGTTAGCGCTGCACTGTGGTGGTCGCAGGGAATGGTCAGAGACAGTGTTGTTGCTGCTCTTTGCATGGGTCTTGAGAGCTGCTGGGAAAATGGTGGCCCCGGTGGTGCATGAATGTCAGGGATATAAACATGTCGCCACTGCACACAGAACTAGCATGGCACAACATTGTCTCAGGCACAGCAGACCTGCAGTAGCATGATTTGATCGAATGGGGAACTCGTGGCCTCGCTGTTAGAGTTCACATGCAATACACGCCTACGTGTTGTTTTGTGGCGCTCTTGCAAAAAGTTCCCTTGCAAGAAATCGTTTGCTGCTGCTTCTTTCGCAATCGACATCGCTCAGAGACCTCGCAGGCACTCTTGAACTTCTACGACAAAGGTTCCGCGTGAAAGGCGTAACGGCTTCAACATTGTACGGACGTCTTGTTGCCTTGAAATGCGAGGGACATACACTTGAGAACCAACGTAGCTGGTTGGTATCTGGTTGACTTGCAATTCCAGGGACATGGCACTTGAGATCCACGTTGAGTACTGCAGCAGATCCGACAGCGCAGAGCGCCAATGGCACGTCATCCTGCGGAGATCACAACTCACATGCTCGCTAGTTGCTGCGCTTCATGAACATTTCCCAATGAGTTGAAGTTTGGTTGAAGTTCGGTAACTTCTGGAAAAGATGGATCAGTATTAGCAAATCTTCGCCTCGACAACGTTCCCGAAGGAGAAACACCACTAATACGCAGGGGTGGATCTTACGATGATCTCGAAGCCATCGGCATACGCGCGCACATATCCTGACAGCGTGGAGGTGGCGCAGCGAATAATCAGCAGGAAATGTTGCAGGCGGGAGTGAGGGCCGCATGCCGCACGGCGATCAGGCGTAGCTCCAGTGGCGTCAGCGGTCACCAGCGGTGTTTGACACATATTTGTGCTGCCACCACACCGCAGCGGTCTCAACACACTCCGTTTTCACACATCGCTGTGCATGGGCCTGCGCAGCCATTTGGAAAGTCCGCCGCAGTGGCGCACCTTCAGCAGAGTAGAAGCCTCAGCAGCGATGCAGCCGAGACATCAGGTAAATCGAGGCATCGAGCTGGGTCATAGCTTAGTCCGCGTGCCAAGCTTTATTGTTGTGCGATTCTGATGGTAGCTCTGGCTGAATACATTTCTAGTGCCTGTAATCTTTGACACAGATCGGACACCAACTTCTTTGACTCTACATTTTGGTTTAATCATGATCCCTGAGGGCTGCGTTGGTGCGACACCAACGCTTGCTTGTCTTGCTGCAAATGGAGCAGCGACTACGTTGTTGCTGACATATCAGGCAACAGTGCCAATTCAAACGGCGGAACTTGTGCTATGGAGCTACGGACTGCAATGCAGAGTTGCAGCTCTTGTCATACCATGATTTGCGATGAACGCGGCTACACAACTGCAACTCCAGGCATCGCTCCACCACACCACGATTCAGTCTGCGACATGCTCAATTGGGTTGCTGGTCAAGCACACTCACCGCCTCCACTCAGCTGAGCACAACTGCAGTATTCCCGCAATGCCTTTGCCAGACCAGGCTCTGGTCACTCCTTTTGAGCCGCAGCTGCCGCACTGAGCGCGCCGTTCACATCACAAAATGCACCCATTTTGGGCATAGCTCCATGATCACACTATATTATGGCTGCATGACCCCCCCCCCCCCCTTCCCCCCCCCCCCCCCCCCGCCCTGTTCAGCGCCAAAGACCGGGGAGCGGCACGAATTCCAGGCGGAGACGCGGCAGCTGCTGGACATTGTGACACACTCCATCTATACGGACAAGGAGGTGTTCCTCAGGGAGCTGATCAGCAATGCCAGCGACGCCATGGAGAAGCTGCGGCACCTGCAAGTGATGGGGGAGGCGCTGGAGGGGGAGGGGGCGCCTTTTGAGGTATGCATGTATGCGTGCGCACAGTACTCCGTATTGCATGTATGTACAGAGGGGGTTCACGACACAATAGTGCTATACAGCAGCAGTCACAATGCAAGAGCGGTGAGGCTGGCGCGACAGGCCTGCTCTTAAACGCGCTGGGAAGGGAGCAAGGCGTGCAAGCACCTACCTGTACTCAGGAACAATTACTGCCATGCGTACCCTGGTCAGAGTTTCTTGAAGTAAGTGGGGGTGCTTGGAGGCTCTGACTACTGTTATTCTGGTGGCAAGCATCAATTTTTGATTTTTGCTGGTACACACCAAGCTGCTCCTGTTGAGACCAGTTTCTGACATGTGCTCATGCGCCAGAGAATGACAACTAATTCAATACCAATCAAATCTGTCAACAACTGTGTCAGACGGCTGGGGAGTCTCGCACTCCAATGGTGTTCTGCCACACTTTACCTCAGTAAGTGCTGAACCAAAACCCCTCACTGTCGTGCTTTGCGCAATCATCTTTGGGCGACTCAATCACAAGCATGGCATTCTGGTCTGCTCCAGCCCCCGCTATAGTCTAAGATATACTTCTACGTATGCGTACAGCGCTCAACAACGTTTTTCCCCCTGAAATGTTCTCTTTACAGATCCAAATAGCTGTGGATGAGAAGGCCAAGACGTTGACTATTCAGGACGCCGGCATTGGCATGACCAGGGACGAGCTGGTCAGCAACCTCGGCACCATTGCACGCAGCGGGTCCAAGGTATGTATGCATGCAGATCATGATACCTATGCGTCTGACGGCCAACGCAAGTCCATTCCACTGTGCTCTATTTTCTGCCAGTGGATCCATGTCTGCCCAACTGTGCACGTGCACGTCGCCGCCCGAAGCGACGGTCAGCCGCGCGCTCACGCGCTCGCGGTTGAGTAGGTTCCAGTGTACATGCCCCTCAGTGTATGGCGCTTGCGACACATCTTCATTCTCCAATTAACGTGTCGACACGCCATTGTGACATCACGTCATTGTCGAAGTGGGCCAGCATGCAGCCTCAGCGCGCTCTGGCGCAAGCTGCTGTGAACCCCGCTGCCCTCTGAGTGTCTTGCTACAGCAGGCCAGCGACGCACTCTGACATTCATCGGCACTTGCCTTTGCAATTGCATGCAGGCCTTTGTGAATGAGCTGAAGGAGAAGGGCGATACCGGTGCCGGGGACGCAATGAAGGACATTATTGGACAGTTCGGAGTCGGCTTTTACTCGGTGAGCATTCTTTGCAGCATAGCTATACGTGTGCTACTGGTGACGTGGTCACAGGTTGAGCGCAAGGGCAGACGCTGCTACTTCAAAAAATACAAACGAGAAGTTTGCGGCATACTGTCAGCGGTGGTATATCGAGAAGGGTTCCAATTCGTGGAACCGAATCAAAAGATCGTAGAGGTCTAGGTGACAAGGAGCGGTCAGCCGCAAGTGCCTTCCACCAATAACTGTGGTCGCCGCTGCTGCAGTCATTGGCCACGAGTCAAACAGTGCCACCATATCCACAGAAGTCCAAGACAATTCTGTGCAAGCTTCTAGCATCGAGGCATGGGTGTTGAGTATGGAAAGATTTCACGTGTTCGGTAGGCCAGCTCCAGGCGGCAGCCCAGCACAGAAGGTTGAGCAGCTGATGACATGTTGCATGTGGTGGTGCTCGCCATCATGGTAGACAATTACGGTCAAACAGTGCCGTCCGGTGGTGCTGTGGTGTGCTTTTGTTGTGCGTCTAGCCAGCAGCGTCTACTTGGAGGAATGTTAGTCAGACCCCAGCGCTGATGTCATCAATATGCGTACCTACTTCTGGTTGACAGCAAAGAATTTGGAACAGAACTAACTTCCCAGCACCCATGTTGAAGTGTGTTACAAGTTCAAGTCGAAAGTTGAAATAGTTTGAAAGTGTACATAGTGCCTTGCAGCTGAACTCCCAATCTGCTCAACTTTAACCAGCTGAACTTCAAGAGCAACTCAAGCTGCGTGGCGTGAGTGTAGTTCTGATGTAGCACGACAGTGCAGGCGCAAGTGCGGGTTGCATCTGCTATCGCAGCATGCAATTTGCCACTGGGTTATTCAATTGGTAGGCATGCTATGTGTATTCTCGCAGCAGGAGTGAGACGCATTCTGCGCCAATGCAAGCTTATGTTTTTTTTTAATGGTTCTTGCGATTGCCAATACGATGCTGACAATACAGTTGCACCCTACATGCCACCATTGTAAACAGAAGTATGTGCTTGACAGGCGTGCCATGCGCTCAATGGCTTTGCTAGAGGTGGTGGACCCGAACCCGGCGCGCCGCTTTTTTTGCACACTCAGGGTTAGGGTTAGGGTTAGGGTTAGGAGGGCTGTACACCTCAAACAATTTGACTGTATATACCACTGAGATGATTCCCTGCAAAGTGCAATACGTCTGGAACGATGCAGAACTCAAATGCAAGCACTGTGCGTACGTGGATGAAATCACTCAGGCCATGTATTTGATCATTGCCCTGTGGGCACGTACCGTGTCGTTGTGTGCCCTGTGGCGCAAGCACCCAGTGCGACTTCTGCTTCCGCGCAGCTGACACCATCACGCATGTCGTCATGCATACTTCATCCGTGTTTAACCCGCTTGCGCAGGCGTCCGTGGCCGGCTCCAGCTTGCAGACGCAAGCGGCCGTTCAGCACCAGACCAAACCGCTCATTGCCCAAAGCCATGCATGCGTGTGGCGTTGCGCGCGTAGTTCTGTGGCGTACGCACCAGCACCTCAAGTTCGACTCACATCGCCATGCGCATATGCTCCCTATGCGTCGCGTTTTCGCGCAGGCGTTCATGGTTGGCTCCAAGGTGGACGTCTACAGCAGGAGCGCCAGGGGCGGCGACGCGACGCTGTGGAGCAGCGACGGCAGCGGACAGTTTACAGTTACGACGCTCGATCCCGCTGAGGCGGGGCTGGAGCGGGGGTCCAAGATTGTGATCCACCTGCGGGAGGGCTGCGAGGAGTACGCCACCACCGCCAGGTTCGCAGTTTCATCGAAGTGCACTCACTGAAGCGTCGCATACTGGCGTGTTCTGTCGGTTCTCCATGTTGCATTTGCTCAATATTTTGATATTGCACACGCACTGAAGCGTCGCGTACTGGCATGTTCGATAGGTCCTCCATGATGCATTTCAGTGCAGTCACATCATGCTTTGGGCAGTTTACAGTTACAGAGCTGGACCCAGCCGAGGGGGGGCTGGAGCGGGGGTCCAAGATTTTGATACACTTGCGGGAGGGCTGCGAGGAGTACGCCACTACCGCCAGGTTTGCACTAATCAGTATTTGAATACTTCGCACGCACTGAAGCGTCGCATACTGGCATGCTCAAATGGTTCTCCATGGTGCATTTCACCTATATTGAATATTCAAATGCCGCGCACGCACTGAAGCGGTTCTCCATCGTGCATTTGACCAACATTTGATTACCATGCACGCACTGGAGCGCCGCATAGTGGCGTGTTCGGTCGGGTTTCTCGTACTTCGTCGTATGCATTTCACCACGCTTCGGGCAGTCTACAGTTACAATGAAAACTACCAGCATCACCGCTGTTTACGTATTGCCGCCCCTCACGGCACTTAGTGACGGAGTACGTATTTTCATCATATGCAAATTGCTTACGCATTTCTTGAAGGTTGCGCTGGCTGCCATTCTGGATATTTGTCTTTGGCACAGGGTCCAGGCCATCATCAAGAAGTACAGCAACTTTGTGGGCGCGCCCATCAAGCTCAACGACAAGGTACGCGCCGCGGCTGAGCACTGACTTGTGGACACTACCGTCATGTCGCTGTTTAAGCCGGTCGGGCACCTAATTAAAACGATAGTCAATTCCAAAACCATTTAAGCCTGGGTAATACATTTGCTGGACTCAATATAAGCCGACCCCCCATGTTTGCCAGTGTGCGTGTGAGCTGCTTGCGCTGGTGCTCACACGCAAATATTCAACAACAACTTGAGCTCAACGACAAGGTACGCGCCGCTGTCGAGCACTGACTTTTTGCCACGAGATTGTGAACGGTTGCGGCTGAAGTAACCGCTGGGCACGAGCACGCAAAGCTGCTTGGGCAGGCGCAGTAGAGCTTAGCACCAGACTCGACATTGTCGTGCAGAGGCGCGCTGTTACGCAATTGTTGGGTGTTGCGGCGCGGCTGTGTGCAATGAGCGCTCAAACGCGTGTTTCTTTAAGGCACAGCTTTGCAGATACTCTACACTTGTGGCGCGTGCTTGTTATTGCTTGCACACGATCACCTGACGCGGTCAATTACACCTATTCATGAAGACATCATGGGTCGAGGGCATAATGGTCAAGGGCAAAGATGAAGGCTTGGTGACAGATAATGCTGCGACGGTTGATGCATTGTCCGTTGAATCTGCGCGCCACTTCGGCAAATTTTTTTTTAGGATAACTCGGGTGGGAACTTGTGGGAAGTTGACATAGATATCATGCGGAAACGATCTTGACTGATTTTCAGGGCATTTGCATATTTCTACCGGAGCCAGAATAGTGCAAGAAAGGCTTCTTCTCGTTTGGTTGCTTCTATGGTTTCAACCCAGTACGATCGGTACAAGCAGGTCTGACTTCAGGTATGTCACAAGGCATGACGGTACAGCAAGGTGTTCCTTGCTCATCATATCTGCTGCCACCATCGGTTGACCCATGATACAGCGCTGTGTATATATATACATTCATGTACCGTCTTGTCAAAATAAATGTTGAACGCATGGTGGGAGACGCTGCGAACATCATCAATCCATGTAACTCAAAAGAACTGTTTTTGAACAGATGGTGGAAGATGCTCGAGCTCTTGTTGTCATTATTATATTTATATGTAGTTGAAAATATACATTTTTATACACACCGCAGGAGACGCTCAAGCTCTTTCAATCCAATGCTCGCACTGTAATAGCAGTACGATTCGGGGGGTCGGCTCCGGTGGGCGCTATGAGGCAGCGCCCCTCACTTGTCTATGCCCCCCAAGACGAAACGTGCGCGGCTGTGGGGGGGTGCTGCTTGCGGCACTCTCCCCCTGGTCGCGCTGCAGGGCGAACAACTCGCGCACTTGGTAGTGGTGCTAGCGGGCTACAGCTCAGCATACATTAGTTTCAACAACATGTTGTTTTATTGTTGCAAGAGTATATATGTACTTCAAGAAGTAATATATTCTGTGCTGCGCTGCACAGTGAACAAGCTGCACAGTTGGCAGAGATGGCAGGGTATAGCTCAGCATACATAAGCTTCAACAACAAGTTCATTAAGTGTTGAAAGCGTAGGTATGTATATATTCTGCGCTGCAGGGCAAACAACTCGCGCACTTGGCAGTGGTGCTGGCGGGCTGCTCAGCATACATCAGCTTCAAGAATACACAATGCAGAATACATAGATTATTTATGAATAAATTAAATTTGAAAAAAAAATCAAGATTAAATCAAGTGTTAATTTTTCTTCTAAAATCAAGTATCAATCAAATGTCGAAGGAGTAGGTATGTGTATTGGTGCTGCGCTGCAGGGCGTCGTTGGTAGTGGTGTTGGCGGGCTACAGCTTAGCATACGTCAGCTTCAAGACCCCATATTGTTGAGCGTGAAGGAGTAGGTATGTATCTATCCTGGTATGTATCCACCCTGCGCTGCAGGGCGAACTAAAGCATTTGGCAGTGTTGGTGGCGGGCTACATATAGATCAGTTTCACGACCCCATATTATGAGTTGTTGAAGGAGTAGGTATGTATTGGTCCTGCGCTGCAGGGCGAATAATTTGTGCATTTGCTAGTGATGCTGGCGGGTACAGCTCAGCATACATCAAATCAAGTTCAACATCACATATACATATCTCAGGGAGATCCTTACCAATACTGCGCTGGATGCATGGTGAACGACATGCGCACTTGGCAGTGGTGTTAGCGGGCTCTGCTCACCGTGCATCAAATTCAACTTGTGCACTACATGTTGAGGGAGTAGGCATGTGTCGGCCCCGCTGCACGGGCGACCAATAATTCTTGCCGTTCATCTCGGTACCGCACTAACCTTGCTGCATTTTCTTGTATGAAATGCAGACCGTCAATACTGTGGAGGCGATCTGGATGAAGGCACCCAATGAGGTGCAGGAGAAGCAGTACGAGGAGTTCTACCAGGTAATTCATGCTGTGACACTGTATGTTAAAAACGCACAATCAAACACGTTGCATTCTTTGTCATGGTATAACACAATGGAACCACATGTGTTGTGGATGGAATTACGTTTCTCTTCAAAATGGCAGTGCACACAGGCACTGTTAGGGGCCGCTGTGCCATCAATCACAGTGTGATAACTTTCATCATGTGCTCTCCTGTGCCAGATCCTGGCGGAAGCGTTTGACAGCCTTCTGGCGCACCTGCACTTCTGCGCAGATTCCACTCATTTTCTATGTACAATCTAAACACTTCAACCATTTTTTTTCCGTGCCAGGCAGGAGCATAAGAAAAGCCCCCTGGCGCACCTGCACTTCTGCATGGATTCCACTCTTTTTACAACTCAATTGACTAACTTCAACTATACTCACTTTACCGTGCAGTTACTGGCGCACGCCTTTGACAGCCCCCTGGCGCAACTGCACTTCCGCACGCACGCCCCTTATCATCACGTTCCATTCAAGCTCAACGCGCTAACTTCAACCATGCCCTCTCTTCCGCGCAGTTCCTGGCGCACGCCTCTGACAGCCCCCTGGCGCACCTGCACTCCTGCACGGATTTCACCCTTTTCTCAACTTCTATTCACTAACTTGAACCACATGCTCTTCCCGCTTGGCACCTGCACTTCTGCATAAACTCCACTATTTTCCTCAACTTCAATTCTTCAACTACAACCCTCATTGCTTTCCCGTGCAGTTCCTGGCGCACGCCTTTGACAGCCCCCTGGCGCACCCCCGCTTCCGCATGCGCTATCACTTCTTTCAACAGCAACCCACTGATTCAAACCATACCCGCTTCCCACCAAATTCAACTGTACCCTCGCTCTTCCGCGCAGTTTCTCGCGCACGCCTTTGACAGCCCCCTGGCGCACCTGCACTTCCGCACGGACGCGCCCATTGACCTCAAGGTGCTGCTGTTCTTCCCCACCTTCCACACGGAGAAGTTTGGCATGGGCCGCATGGAGCCTGGTGTCAGCCTCTACAGCCGGTGAGCTGGGTTCGCTGCAAGACTGCATTCTGGTGTCGGGAGTACGGTTAGGGGCAGCCTTACTTCAACCCTTTCTATGCATAAGTGCCGTACTTGATTTTATGGGTGGCACTAATACCCCCACAGTGTCATGTGCCTCCGCAAGGAGCCCGGCGTCAGCCTCTACAGCCGGTGAGCAGTGCTGCGAGTCCGTTATTCAGCTCCATCAGGGGTAGGCTTATGTCCGTTTTCCCTCTGGTGTCCTAGACGCATGCCAAAATAATTTGTTTCAGCTTGTTTTCTACAGCCGGTGAGGCGTGCTGCAAGCCCGTTGTTCAAATGCACCAGGGTAGCCTTATGTTGGTCCCCCCTCTGGCGTCGTATACGCATGCTAGGGTACAATGATTTTTTTGTATTGGTAAGAGACTCCTCACACTGCAAGACGACCTCCCTTTGAGTGTGCGGTGAAATGCGGGCGCTGCAAGACTGTACTCTTGTACATACTGGTAGTAGGATTAACGTTAGCCTTACTTTGACCCTCTCTATACATGCATGCTTGCCGCGTTTTGTTTTGTGGCACGATAAACCCATGCACCTCTGCAATGAGCTGCGCGAGCATGAGCGCGAGTGCTGTGCTCAATTTTCTGCATCAACGCATCGCCGTTCTTTTTGCACTTGCCTGTGTAGCCCTACTTTGACCCCAACCCTACCTCACACAGGCTCATCTGACCTGCCGGGCAGGCAACAAGGATGGCCTGGCGATGGCTGATGAGGCACTGGTGCACACATGCACAGTTGCCACTGTGTGTCGCCGCCACTCTTTCGTTGTGCCCCTCTCTGCTCTGCGTGTTCAACAACCAACATATTTGAGCCAGCTGCAACAGAGCAAGATGCAGCAGCCAACATGTTTGGGTGAGCTGCACACACCCAAGCGTGCGTGCGCGCTTGTTGACCCAGATGCATCTCTGCATGTGCAGGAAGGTACTGATCGAGCACAAGAGCAAGACGCTACTGCCCGACTGGCTGCGCTTTGTCAAGGGGTGAGTCAGAGCACCTGTGTTGCGGCAGCATACACCATTGCCAACTGCTTGGAGCATGCCTTCCGTCGCGTCTTGTGGGTCCAGATATCCAGTCTAGTGTTATTAAGCTAAAACTTCAAACGCGAAACAAAACAGTGCTAACTTTTTTGAAAATTGTATTACTGATCCATACCAATTTCTACATTGATATCATGTGGGAATTAAGACAAAAAGCTACTGCATCCAGTAAAAACTTGTCGTGAATGATTTGTGATTTTAAGACAAAAACTTATGTTTGATATATCCACAAGTACGACAGTGTTGTGAACACTATTCAACGTCTACGTCAGTCATTTTATTCTTTTGACACACTTGGTCAAGAATAAATAAACCAATCCATCAAGAGCAATCAATTGAATGTTATTGCGAAAGGGGCAAAGCTGTTTATGACGCAGACAATGGCCATGGACTTGGTTCAAACCATTTTCAGTTTGAGAATAAACTTTCAACTATGAAAACGGATAGTACTGTACCAATCATAACCGACGTTGCAGGTCTTCAAACTATTATTTATAATAGAAGTATTAATTTACTCTGATGATGAAGCGCCCTTGGCCATTGCGTTGACCGCCAAAGAGCGTCTACGTGTGCCATAGAGGGTGTCGCGCTTTCTATCTGATGTCATGAGTTCCAACGTCACTGGCACAAGCCCTTGCGCCGTCCTCAATGAATTTGATCCCAGTCACAACTGCGCAATGCCCTCCAGGCTGTAGTGCCTGCCCACTATCGCTTTCACAGGCGTGATGTTTGCTACAATTTTTAACTAAGCTTCGGTCATGGAGTTGCGTCTGAACCCGCCGAGATGTGCGCTTGAATATGGAACGCTACGACCATGTTTACTGCGCCGGTCAACTACTTTTCGCGCGAAAGGCCCCAGGACGAGGGCGGCGCTCGTGGGGCCACTTCAACATGAGCCACATCAACATTATTTCTACCTTCATCACTGTTGCTAAACCTTCATCACTGTTTCTACCTTCTTCAGCCTTCTCCTCCCCCACAAAATGATGCGTTTTGTTAATGACGACCCTTTTCCACGCCACCAGTGACTCAGAGCCGTGGATAGCGAGGACCTGCCGCTGAGTCTTTCGCGCGAGAAGCCCGAGGACACGGCGCTGTGCGCTGTTTCAATACTCTTTGTACCTTCATGATGAGCCTTCCTGACGCAAAAATGGCAAGTTTTGATCAGATACTCTCACGCTCCGTTCCCACGCTACCAATGACACAGAGTCGTGGACAGCGAAGCCCTGCCGCCGAGTCTTTCGAGCGAGAAGCCGCAGGACACGGCGCTGGTGCGCAAACGGCAGTTGCACATCGAACGCAACCGTGACGTTGACCTCTTCATGGTCATGACTTACTCCCACACAAATTCTCACATTAATTTTGGCTTTCTCACGCTTCGTTCCTGCCCATGACTCAGAGTCGTGGACAGCGAGGACCTGCCGCTGAGTCTTTCGCGCGAGAAGCCGCAGGACACGGCGCTGGTGCGCAAGATCGGCGACGTCCTCGTGCGCAAGGCGATCCGCTTCCTGCAGGACATGCAGAAGAAGCAGACCGACAAGTACAAGACGCAGTTCTACCCGGAGTTTGGGCACTTTCTGAAGGAGGGCATCTGCCAGGACTTCAAGCACCAGGTTTGAGCGCTGATGCGTTTGTACTTGTAATATATACAAGTGTTACGCATGGGCTGCAATGTTCATGACGAGGGCATTCCCCAAGTCTTGAGATACCAGGTTTTTGTGCTGTCCTGTCGTCGTCTGCGCCATTGAGCTTTGGCCTTCAAGGACGCATGTATTACTTGTCGCAGCCTGCGCAACAATTGAGCCGTGATGGGGCATTTGATGGCCTGCAATCTGCCAGATAATCCAACGGCCACATTGCTCAACAGACGTGCGCATCAGATTTATGACGTGAAGGCCACTGCGTATACATGGAGCTGTACAGCTCACATCATTCTCATGCCCTGCGTGCCCCCACCCCGCCTTTTCAGCCCGAGCTCGCCAAGCTGCTGTACTTTGAGACCAGCAAGGGCAAGCCGGGCGAGCTGTGCTCTTTGGACGAGTATGTCGCGCGCATGGCACCGGACTCCAAGGAGATCTACTATCTCTGCGCGCCCAACCGCAAGCTTGCAGGTGCGTTACTGCCTGCAGTATCGTCCTTGACTGGATGTGCGTGTTGATAAAAGTGTGCAGCAGCCGCTGTTCGGTAACTTTGCCATCGTGCTTTGAGGCGGAGGTCGACCGACTGACTGCCTCTGCGCGCCCAACCACAAGCTTACAGGTGAGTCGCTGCAGTTCCTTTTAGTAATTACTCACTCACTGACTGGAGCTGCTTGTACCATTACAGTGTGTACTGTACCAGTTTTGACGTGAATTTTGACAAGGACATGTACTACCTCTGCACGCCCAATCGCAAGCTCGCAGGTGCGTTACCGCCTGTGGTGCTGACCGGGCTTGCTTGGTCGATGATGGTGTGCAGTAGCTGTTGTTCGGTGACTTTGCCGGTAGTGTTGTGAAGAGGATATCGACCTACTGCATCTGCGCGCCTGACTGCACGCTCAGGGGTGACTCACCGCCTGCATTGACGTGCCGACTGGGGCTGCATGCTGACGGACGACACTTCAGCATTGTTCAATTAGAGTGATCGATTAAGACGGTCCAGGTTCTATCGAAGCACTTGAGGCCCACTGAAGAAGTAGTCCAGATGCAGTGCTTGAGCATAGTATGCCTATGCCTCGCTTCAATAAAGTGATCTACCCTTGTCCATGCTCCCCAGTACAGAACTCGCTTCATATATCGTTTCACCTGAGTGAAGGTAATCACGTTTGTCGACTGCTGCAATATGCATGCCTGTGCCCCCTGGCGAGCTCAAGCTTCTGCATATTGTGGCGCGCAAGGCCATCGACTGCACACCTGCCTCTGTCATTTATCAAACCAGCTTTTGCAATTTTTAACACCTTGAGGTCACATTTGTGTGCATTCATGGGTTCTCATGCTCATTGTGCATACCTGCCGTTTGCTGCCGCATGCGTTTCTGCGCCCCGCAACATTTGAAGGTCCATTTTTGTGCATTCATGGGTCTCATGTTCATTGTACATACCTGCGGTACGCTGCTGTCTGCGTTTCTGTATTTCGCAACAGAGAGCAGCCCGTACTTTGAGGCGTTCAAGGCGAAGGACCGCGAAATCATCTTTGTCTACAGCACCATTGACGACTTTGTCATGGTCAACCTCAAGGAGTACAACGGGCGCCCCATTGTGACCGCCGAAAAGGACGACTTGGACATCAGTGCCGACAGCTCAGCAGAGGCTGCTGAGGTGAGATTTGATTTTTTCCCCTCAAGTACCCAGTGTTTTTCTTTGTGTAACTGCATCTTTTACGTTGTTTGCGCTGTCGCAGAATCACAATGTCTACCAATCCAGACCTCTTACAAAGCCTGTGTCATGAAGTTTCCTCAGTAACTTGCGCTGCTGCAGAACAATAATTTATGCTAGGGAAGGAAGACCTCTCAAAAGGCCTGTGTCACGCGGCTCTGTTGGAGGGGCCCAATCAGCATTTCATTGCGCCTGCCCCAAAGCCACTCACAGATCAAGAGCCCAGCAGAAGCTACCGCGCGCTGTCTACATTGATGCGCTTCACACGGTGCACACTTGTTGTCCGAAATGTAATTGAGAGCCCCTGGACTCGTATGCTCGATCGTGAACGTCAAAACGGGGTGGGCCGCTTGCCTGTTTTCCCAAACACCTCAGCAGCTACACAGCAACCGCTGCTGACTTTTGTTCTGTTTTTGACAAATGACCCTTTCTGTGCGCAGGGCGCTGGGCTCAGCGAACAGCAGGTGGCGGAGGTCTGCAAGTTCATCACAGACCTGCTGCCGGACAGGGTATCGGAGGTGAGCGTCGCTGCTGACGGAGCCTGCTGAGCACTGTTGACACCATACTTAGCAGAGTGTACGTAGTAGTGCGCAGTGCACTGGCCCATTCTGCACCACCGTGATTTTGCAGCATGATTTCTCACCGTCGGTACTCGATGTGTGGCAGTCTGGGCTGGCGGATGTCTGCGCCACCTGCACAAATGCAATGCTTCTGGCAGCGCAGTTGCCGAGTTTACAGGTTCATAGGCATCGCGTCTTGTGCGGCAGATCTACCGAGGGTCAGCTCGGCAGCCAGCATCAGCCAGCATCGTGCAATGCTGAGAGGTGCACCAGTCCTGTTTGATGACGTGCACTAACCCTAACCCTAACCCTAAACCCACGAATGCCGCAAGAACAGGCATGTTTGTGGTTGCCTGCACTCGGTCTACCATGCTTCGCATTTGGTCAGCGCGTTTCCAGGATGTGTTGCCTCTCAAACATCTACTCATGGCCTTTCCAGGATTTGTCAATTCCATATGCCTGCAGGTTTCAGTATATTAAGTCCCAATTCATCTGTGATTTCATTTTTGGCCTTGTACTGTGCAATCATCGCCACTCTCAGGACTGCATTATTTCTGCGCACTGTCATTATTCCGCCATGCTTGTCAAGCGTCGCTCACGTGGTGGTTTCAAGGTCTGTGAGCTACCTTACCGCTAGTCGGCCGTCATGTGTCTTTTCCATGTTTATGGATGCTATTAATGTGCTTCTATATCTGCGATCTTGTGGTGTCATTGCAGGTGCGGTCAACCAACCGCTTGGCTGACAGCCCTGCCATTGTGGCCAGCTCCGAGAGCGGGTCGCTGCGCAGGATGATGCGGTATCTAGAGACGCAGGTGCGTCAAGACGGTTTTGTTCTCTCAACAAGTATTCAAATCATTTAATGTGTTCCAGATCCTTATTGATTTTTTTAAAACTTACTTAACTGTCTGAACCATCTAGCAGCAGCATGCTTTAGTTTTTGTGAAGCTGCAAGTTTTTCCTGTAGCAGCGCAGAACCAAAAGAAATAACACAGATGACATCACCTGATGTAAATACAACAAGCCTGGAAAGCACGTTACTGCATGAAGTGTGATTTGGCTCATTTTGTGACCACAAGAAGGGCAGACAAATATTGCGTGCAGTGCCCTTTTGCGCTACAAATTGCCTGAGTATGCGCAGAATGTATAACATGGGATTGATGGCATTGCGAAACGGATAGTGTTCGAGCCTGTTCCTGAATTGCTGCAAATATAGTTGGGCACTTTGAAGTCAGTTTGGCCCCCAGAAGGGGCGTGCGTGCGTGTTTGGAAATTCGCATTTGTGTCTGCTTGACCTCTGAGCGTAGCTGGCGCTACGAGTATTTCTATTGCATCAAAAGTAATCATGCACCCGAGCGTGCTGAGCCAGTGAAATTGTTGCTCAGGATGATGCATTGCCTGGAGATGCGGATGATGCTTGAGCTAGACATGAACATGCAGGTCTGTCTCCATGTTTTTTGAGCGAACCTGCACACACAGCTGCTGAGCAATTGTAAACGCGCCACGCACGCGTTGTTTCGCACATCGATGCCAAATGCTGTACGCACCAACAACACTGAACGGTCCGCTTTCTACACGTCCACCGAACTGTTCTAAAACGTTGACGCCAGGCATGTAGGTATCATTTGCGGCAGCACCCGGCCCTCACTCCACTGCTGTCATCCCATGCATGGGGCTTCTGATCGGAGAAATCGTTGGTTGGGGCAGCATCAACTCTCACTTCACTGCTGTTATGCCCCTGCGCCGGTCGTGCGAGCAGAGCACCGGGAAGGAGAGCAGCCTCCCCAAGCAGCGCCTGGAGATCAACCCGCGGCACCCCATCATTATTGGCATGGCGCGCATCCGCAAAGCGCAGCCCGAAATGGCTAAGCTCATAGCGGAACAGGCAAGTCGCGTGCGGCATCATTGGCTTGATGAAACGAAGTCATTGTGTATCTGGTTTGTCCGTCGCATTGCGTCACACCATTGGGCGCAGCCGAATTTTGTGCGGTGCGTTCTGCCTATATTCGGCACCCCATCATTATGGGCATGCCGCGCATCCGCAGAGCGCAGCCTGGCATGGCAAAGCTCATGGCGGAAAAAGGCAAGTGGTGTGCAGCACTGTTGGTTCTTGAGAAAAAAAATTATTCTGTTCAAGATCAAATCACTGTGTTTGTGGTTTGCCCGTCACATCGCGCCACACTGTTGGGTGCAGCCGACTTGTGTGCAGCGCGCTCTGCCTATATTCACGTCGCGAGCAGTCCGCAATCCATCTGGTATGATGCAGTCAGCGCGGCTGGACTGTCAGCCAGCAGCCACGCAGCGCCACCATGCATCAGCAAGTGCCATACCTCTTTAACATGCGGCCTGGACAATGGTGCCTTTGACAACATCCACGGCTTCATGTCAGCACCTGCAGTGAATGGTTACTTCATGGTCAATGCTTTGCTCTCTGCGGCGTGCACTGCACATGAGTTACTGCGGGCTCAATGAACGACAGCCGCACCTTTTTCATCGCTCCAGCAATCTCTAAAAGTGTTGCAAGCGCTCGCTGACGTCACATTGGCGCGGCCGCGCATTCCTTTCACTAGCGCTCATCGCAGCGCATTGCTCAGTTCTCGTCTTGCTTGAATCTCTTGGCGCAAAGACGTATATGCATTGCTATCAAAACACAACTATTCATGAACATTTTTAACCTATTTCAAAACAAATCAGCACTATATCGATGATGCATATTTTTATGCTGAAGAATCCATTGTCGCCGTTCATGCGCTGCTCTTTGCAGGTTTTCGACAATGCGCTCATTACGGCGGGCCTCCTCGACGACAGCCAGACAGTTGTGCCGCGCGTCAACAAGCTCATGGAGCAGGTGCTCGCTGGGAGCACCATGTCGAGCGCTGAGGACAGCGTGCAGAGCACTGACGCGCCAGCGGCTGATGTCGCAAGTAGCAGCAGCACCAGCAGCGTCGATGCCGAGGCTGTGGCCGAAAAGAAGGAATAGCATCACGCTTGTTGAGGGGATCACAAAACGGGAGAGCGCATGAAGTACTGTAGGGAGGCAGGATGGCCTGAGGTTCGCTTTTTGTCGCGGACAATGCACGGGTGGGACCGCATATCACAGTTGTATCGCCCTCTTTCATCTTTGTCCATGCATGCACATTGCGATGTTGTCGAAGTGCATTGTGCACTCCATAATTGCACCCATAGCAGTTGTTTCCTCCATCTGCATGGGGTCAACGGCGTCAACATTTGATTGGTGGTGACTGCGGCTGCATGCGCGTATGCCCAGCTGTGCTTGATGTGTAGCCACTGAAACGCATTTGCTGCACTGTGTCATTTGACCCACTTTTCCGATTGCGCGCTTTCTGGCATGTGCGCAATGCACGCGTTGAGTGCGTACAAGTGTAAGTGCATGCAATCACATGGGAGCGGAGGCCATAAAGCCGCCGGGAAGTCATCCAGACAGCTTGCGCAAAAATGGTGCGACACCACCTGTGCTTGTTGTCGTGTACCCTTGAGCTTGTATGTCAAGTGATGACGCCGCCGTTCATGCGCTCTTGAGTGATTGCAGCTGGTGGCCCACAACGAGGCGGTCTACACAGCGCTGATGCTCGCCGCTCACAACAGCCATGTCGACTGCATTTATGAACTGCTCCCAGCTCGAAGTTGTTGACAACAGAAGCCCCATGGCCCTGATTTTTGCCGCCGAAGTTCTCAACTCAGCGGACTCCATGGAGGCACGGTGCAGCAAAAAACTAAGCCATGCACTTGAAGTCCATGGGCTTTAAGTTGAGGTGTTTCATGTGAGTTCGTGCTAGCGTGAGCTAACGCGATCAACGTGTGTTGTGCTTGCGCGATAAGGATTCATCCTCCAGGTGAGCTTACGCCTTACTAAGGTTGCGTGATGCAGTTTTGCTGCAGGTAGCAGACCACCATTTTCGCGCCGTGGGTCAGCCCGCTGCTAAAGATCTAACGTGATCTAGTCAGGCCTGACACAGCGAAGCCATAGCATACCGAATGTCACCCTGTTGCAGCTTTCGTCAGAACAGTAGTGTGTCGTACAAGCAACACAGGTGTCGAGATGTAACGTCGTACAACTACTGAGATGCATTCTGCGACAGGTACAGATCGCATGTACCTGAAACGTGGAGGCACCGATATGCATGCAATTGCAGTCATCCCTGGTGTCGCTCATGTACCGGCTTGCTAGCGGTATTGGCATACAGCACCGAGACCATGATGCATCGACGACACCAGTCAGTTTGGTGCTGAGCTACATTGCACACAGTGTGGAGTCTCACTCGGTGCTGCAGACGTTGCGCGCATGGCAGCAGAAAACTAGACAGCTGTGGGGCGAGAACACGGGCCGGCACGAGGCTGCCACTTTGAGTGATTTTCAAACGTCCAGACCATTTTCGGCGGCTTCTCTGTCTCCGGCAGGCATGCAGCAAGCAGCACAGCACCCAGGACAGAACCGGCATGAGACTGGCGTACTTGGGAGGCAATAGCGACGGGCTGCGCTGCACCTGGCGTGCTTCGAAGAAGTAAGCTGCAACGCGCCGTGATGATCATGAGATGGGGCGGGGCAGCAGTGTCATATGCTGATCACGGAGCCAGCAGAGGGGCTAAAGTGTAGTCGCCGTTGTTGGGGCACTTGTGAGTGCAGCACTAACGGCCCATCTTATCGGCACCCGCGCCGTGCTTTTAAAAAAACGGCATGGTTGCCAATATGGAGTGGAAGCAGCTCTGGCGCTTGGTGCAGCGTGGTAGTGATAAGTAATTTGGGTTTAGGATTTGTTGGGGTTGATGTGGACCTTGCGTAGCAACAGCATAGATCATCTTAGCACTTAGCCCAGTGCCTGATGCCCAATGATCACTTTCAAATTGCCTAGAGGCGTGATTTACATCTGTCATCATGGTGGGCGCTGTCAGAGGCGGCTGGGCAACCCTAAGTAGCGTTTGGTTGGGGGGTGTTAGTGGTGATGTGAAGAGGGAGACACTGCGCCTGAGTCTCTCTTTGGAGAAGGAGGAAGCTGCATTGTGTGCAAATGCGATTCAAAATAATTAGTCGCCGTACCACGCCAAACGAAAAATGCAGGCATTTCAGCAGTGTACTTGAAGTATGCCGCTGTGGTACCTAAAAGCAGAAGCTTACTTGTGAACATGCATTAATCCGATGCTCTGTGCGCCTGAGCACATGAGGGCATTACGGCCGCCCTGCCCTGTCACGCGCTTGCGTATTGGGAGAGCAGGAGCAATCGAGTTTGCTCCTGGCAGCTGAGCTGCACCAACCATGGCGCGCGCACGCGCAGCAGCCGTTGGGGCGGCATCGCCCACCACCTTGCAACGCCAGCAGCGCACACCCTCCGGCTTGACACGCGTTCCCGCACCCCTGCGCGCTCCGCAGAAACCTCCAGTCGGCCACCGGCCGTCCCTGAGTACTGAAGCATCATGTGGTCTATGGCGTCCAGCACAGCGGCGGCGGCGGCGGCAGTACTGCTCCTGCACCATGACGCAGCAGGCACCGCTGCCGCCGCCGCCGTCGCCCCCGGGCTGCCGCTCGAGGTGCGCCCTTACGGCAGCGCGCCGGCAGGCGCGTACTGCGGCGGCGCGATAGAGACCGGGCAAGACGTCGGCATGTGCCTGCAGGTGGGCGCTGAGTACATGCTAGGCAGCGGCGCCGACCTGCTGCTGGCGGCGCGCTTTGCGGGCTTTGGCGGCACTGCTGCCGGCGGCGGCGGCGCCCCGAGCACGGAGCCGAACCTGCCCAGCCTGGTGGCGGACGTGAGCGTGAGCCTCACGGAGACGTACACGCGCATGGACGCCTACAAAACCATCACGGGGTCTGCGCAGGTGCGATTCTCAAGTACGTACTTCAAGGCATACCTCAATTACTTCAAGAGTATTACATTATTCTTCAAGCACAGCTGCTAAGCATGTCCCCTGCTCTGGTGAGGACCGCGGTAGGTGGTGCTCGCTGCCGGCGTGGCGGCCGCAGTTTTTGACAGAGGGTGTCCCACCCCGCCCCACAAGCAGCACGCACGTGCGCGCACCATGTGTGCCTGGCCTGTCTCCTGCTTGTAGGGATGAGTACAGTAGTGAGATCTAGGGCGCATACAGTACATTGTTGTACACTTATGTACTGCATATTGACGCCAATGGCGACGCACTGCAGCAGAGTTATACTACTGGTACTCATAAACTGTTGTACTCTTGATGCTTCATTTTTGCACATATTGTACCGCTCAGTGCTCTGAACAAAGCACACATAACAGGAAACACTTCTGCTTGAAACACTCAAGTACACCTCACATTTTAATTTGTTTTGTCACGTCCTCAGCTGCTCATCACCCCCCCCCCCCCCCCCTCCCACCCCAAACCAACAGGTGGACATGCTCACGTGATCCGTGACCTCTGCTCTCAGCTGCCACATCCCTGCTGCTCACCACTGGCATTCCCCTCCCCACACCCCGCCTCAACCATCAGGTGGACATGCTCATGTGCTCCGACGCGGCCTGCACGGTCGTCGCGGACCTCGCCCTCGTGGTCCCCGCAGGCGCCCCCGACGCCCCCCCCACCCTCGCCAGCGGCTACATGCGCCTCCCCGACACGCTGCTGGGGCTCCCCGTGCGCTTCCTCTCGCCGCGCGCGCGCAGCGTCGCGCTGCCGCCCGCCGCCGCCGATACCCTCAGCGCCTCAGACTCAGCAGCGAGCCCGCCCGACGCACTCCATCTTCAGCGCTACGCCTGGGAGATTCCCGACGACTCCGTGTGGGTGGACGCGTTTCCGCTCGTGCTGCCGTTCGACGCGCTCGTGAGGATGTACGGCGCGGTGGGCGCGGGCGCCGGCGTGGACGCCATTCGCGTGGGCGTCTACGTCGACGCGCGCGGCGCGTGCGTGCGCGTGTACTGGCCGCGGCACCCCTGGATGGAGTCCATGGGGTGGGGCGTCTCCGCGGACTGCGCGCCGACGGAGGCGTACATCTTCGATTCGGTGAGCGGCAGCGAGCGCACAGCTCCTGATGTGCGCCCAGGTGTTGTCGATACAGCGCATCTCGGTACCTGTACGACATTTGAACAGGTACCCATATGCGTTGTATTTGTACAGGTACCGAGATGCGTTGTATCGACAACACCTGGGCGCACACTGAGTTGATTTAGAGTACAATCCTGAGCGAAAAACACTCAACAGAAGTGGCATACTCCAGATGAATGCACACTGCCATTTCGACGGCTGTGAAGAACAATGGAGTGACTCCTGAAGAAGAAAAACTCAACGGAAGTGGCAGACTCCAAATGAACGCACACTGCCCTTCAAATGAACGCACACTGCCCTTTGGAGGGCTGTGAAGAACAATGAAGTGAACGAACGGGAAAGTAGCCAATCAGATCACGCCAAACTTGTGTTGAGGTGGCGGCCAAGCACTTCCCAGCATGCAGAGACGTGACGAGAGTTGCCATAACTGCTAAGCTTCGCTACTGCTGTCTGCGACATGAGCGGTTCGTCGAAGGGCTTTGCCTGCACTGGGCGTTGGCGCTGCAAGCGGCGTCACTTTGGCCACGCATGTGAAACTGGTGCGCTGTGCATTATGCCGTTTCAAATTCACATGGATTCCCGGCTGTGACGAACGGGTAAGCCCCTATGTGTTCCGCTCAGTGGGTGGCGCCAAACTGTAATGCTTGCGCCGGACACTAACCCTAGACCTGACCCTAACGCTAACCCTGGCCTGTGACTGGGTGCGCTGTACGCTTGTGCGGACCCAGCAACACAGCCCTACCCCTTATCCCATGTTTGCGTATCCAGCCCTCGACTTTCGACCGTGATAAGTTGATACAGAAGTGATTATTGGACGGTAGTGATGCTTACCCACATGAACCACATGATGTAAATAGAAAGAATGCAAAGTACCAATACATGCGTATACAATAATGCCTGCTCCTGGCCGCCTCACCCTTCTGTGCCACCGATCTGCCGCTCGCTCCCCACGCTCATCTTATACACCACCCCCATCCCTCCAACACGCCCACGCCCACACGCAGTACTTCCCCCAGGCCTACCTGGACTGGGAGACCGCAGTACCCCTACCAGACGCCCTTGCCCCCCCCCCCTACACCTCCGACATCGACTGGACCGGCCGCGACACCCTCTTCAACCTCGCCCCCGAGTGGGACACTGGCGGCTGGGAGGCCGCCGCCGCCGCCGCCACCTACGGCCGCTGCCTGGCCTGCCTGGACCCCGTGTCCGGTAGCGCCCCCGCAGACGCCACCGGCGGCGCCAACTGCTTCGGCTCCTTCCAGTCCTACTGCGCAGCAGACCCCGGCGGAAGGCCCGAGTTCCCGCAGTTCGCGGGGCGCGCCGCGGCGCTGCGCATAGGGGGCGCCAGCGTGGTGGCCTGGAATCTGACGGAGCCGGGGGGGGTCCCGCCGCCCGGCCCGGATGGGCACATCGCGCCTGCGGACCCGCAGCGCTACAAGTGAGTGCGCTGCGCAACGGCGGTGGCCGCGGCGGCTGGCGGTGCGAAGGTGGCGCTGCGTGGCGCCCGGCCTCGGGTGGCCACAACAGCGCTGCGTGTTCGGCGCAGCAGCGCCGGCGTCGCGCGGCTGCGGCGCGCCCACCGCACACGCTGTTGCGCCTGTGCGCCCAGGTGTTGCTTGTACGACGCATCTCCGTACCTGTACGACATTGGTCAATACAGCGCATCTCGTAACGTGTACGACACTGCCAGTACGGCACTAGTGTAGGTTCGGCTCGAGTGTACATAGATACTGCTTAGTGGCATATAGGTACTGAAATGCTTTAAATCGATGGAATGTGGGCGCGCACACACTGCAGCTGCGTTTCAAACACACGATGCGCACGCCGCCGCCCCTGTTCGTTTGTGCACGCCGCAGCCCCAACAACCCGGCCGGCGCAGCGGAGCTTTCGGCCGCTACATGGGCCTTCAAGATGATGTTCAAGCTGCCGATACTCAGCGCTCGCGCCGGGCCGCTTCCTTGGTGCTCCGAGGGCGAGGGCCTGCAGCTGAGCGTGCAGGTAGGTAGGGATAGGGGTGTGCCATACGATGCATGCAATTACTTCACTGCAGACTTTACACGCAAGGCAAACGTCCGGGGCATTTTTCACCCCCTCCCCACTGGCAACGGCCACCTGCGAACCCATGCCAACCATCAGTTGGGTGTTTTTTCAAAGTCAGTACATCATGACACAAGGCGCTGGTGCAACAGTGCGGCCGCTGTTTGTTTTAGATCAGATGCACATACTATGCAAGCCTAGACAACGTGGGAATATATGCAACATAATGTCATGCATTATACAGTGCAAGCGTCGAATTACTAGTACACATTACCCACCCCATGCAAAATCGAAGGGGAAAAAAGGAAAATTCTTCAACAATCTGGCAAATTGGATCTGTCATCTAATGCATCGAGTTTTTTTAACCGTCATCCACGCAACTGCCATTTGACGCGCACGCTTCGAAGTGTCACTGAGCAAACACAGTGAACATCTGCCCGTCGCCATCAACCTGCAAGCAGCTACTGGTATGACACATTCGCGAGTGCGGGTACTATTTGCACAGGCATGCAGGTGGTTGTCTCATTATCGGTACCATGAAGATACTCATATGCACGGGTACGGATACTTGAGCAGGACACAGCAATGAGCGCGAAACACACAGGGCCTGATATTATCAGCAAGCAGCAGCAGGCAAGGACCATGACGGCAAAGAGGGGCAGCAGCAGCATTGACAGGTGGCTGGCAAGTGACAGCGGCACCGCCAGCAGCGGCATTCAAGTTGGCTACTCATTAGGCTATGCCAGCAGTGCTAGTCGCGACGCCCACAGGCGATGCCAACAGGAAGCATGCTGCTGCCGCTCCTGTCAAGAAGCAGCGCCCGGCACCAGCATGGCAACCGCTGCTAACGGTGGTGCGCTGCCCCCAGGGTTTTCTTCAGTCCAACAGCTGCAGGCCCCTGCGGCTGCTGCTGCTGCCTCAGCTGTTGCCCTGACTGTGCAACTGGCGGAAAAAGTAGCATCAGTGCACCAGCAGCAGCAGCCATGGCCATGCTGGGCGCCGAGCGTTGCTTCTTGTAGGAGGAGCAGCAGCAGGCTTTGTGTTGGCATCGCCACCAGCACAGCCTGAGTGACTGCTGACTGAATCCAATGAGCAGACATTGCCGCTGCAGGCAGTGCCGCTGTCACTTGCCAGTACGGTCCATGCTGCTGCTTCCCCTCGTCGCCGTCATGTCCTTGCCTGTTGCTTGCTGATAATATCCATCTCTACGATCTTTTGATTCGTTTTCATCTAACCTTCTGCGTTTCGCGCTCTTGTCCCTGTCCCTATAAAGTACGGTACCCGTGCATGTGAGTATTTTCATGGTACAATGCTTGCATTGTACTTTTTATTAATTCTCGCTCAGGGCGCGAAAAAGCCCAGATGATTGGCATCTAGCTGTAAGGAATCTACATGTCGTATGACAGTCTGAAAGTGTCGCAACGACAACCACTCAAACGCCGCCGCCGCCAAATGGCATCTCGGGGTCCTCCCCTACGTCCTCCTCCATGTGCCCCCCCCCCCTGGATTCTGCCATGTGTGTCATGACACGGCCAGAGTACGCCATGTGGAGCGCTGCCGACAGTGCCGAGCGTAAGCGCGCCAGGGCGATGCCCTTGAGAGCTTTAGGGCGCGCTCCTCCGGGCACTGACATCCTGCTGGCATACTCCGTCGCCACAGCCTCCAGCAGCTTCCGCCCCTGCTCCCCGATGCTGCCAAATGACCCTATTGCCAATGTGGCAAGTTTGTAGCAATTCTGATCATAATGACCAGAATAGTGGGTAGTTTTGGCGGCCTCTTGGTCGCGGCAGCATCGCTCGGGGTCTGCTGCAGTCTTCGCCGCCCGCGACGCCACCTGTGCCTCGAAGCAGGTAACGTCCACCATGAGCGGTAGGTGGCGTGTCGGGTCGTCGTAGCCGGTCACCGGGAAGGCGTCGGCAGGCAGCACGATGTCCATCCTGCGACTCCCCGGCGGCCCGGCGGACCCCAGAAACGGCGTGTAGTCCTCGTCCACCAGTCCCGTTTTGAGGTATTGCCGCAGGAGGCGCTGCGTGGCCCTCTTGACGCTATTGTGGACAATGGTGTCGTGCGCCTTGACGCGTGGCGCTTGACACAGCCGTGCATGCAGGGTGCCGCCCGGCGACTTCCCGCACAGCTTGCAGCCTGCCGTCTGCTCCTCTACTCCGATGGCGCGTTTGACGGCCAGCTGCCAGGATAGGCCATCGAACGAAGCCGTTGTGGAGTACATGGGCTCGTTGAGGAATGCCATGCCGATCGAGTGCATGTGGCGCTGCGACCGGAATCGAGCAAGTGCTTGCGTGCGTTGCGTGCCCTGCGGCAGCTGTTGCAGGTCCGCCTCCACCTTATCTGCAAGCTCGGTAGCGACGGCATCTGCAAGCGCACTCTGATTGGGGCGCTTCAGGCTACACTGCAACTGCAGAGCACTGGCGTCAAGTACGCAAGCAGCATCCGCACCAGTGCCACCACCTGCTGTCGGCCGCAGCGGCGGCTGCTGCGTAGGTGGTTGCTGCTGCAGTGGCGTTAGCGCTGGTGGCAGTATATGTTCCAGCTTGTCACCTGTTGCTGCACGTAGAGATGTGGCAGCTGTGGCGATCGTCTGCATGAGGGGCAGGCGCGCCACCTCTGCTGCTGCTGCGCCTTGTAGCATTGCTGGTGTGGAACGCGCAGCGCCTGAATTGACGGCTGCCGCTGCTGCGTGCGCTGGTGCTGCAGCTGTGCCGCCTGCCGTTGCTGCTGCTGCCAGTGGTGTTGCTGCTGCCGCAGGTGTTGGTGCAGCACCTGCCGCATTGGCCGCTGCCACCGCCATTGCCGCTGTCGCAGCCGGCACGGTTGCGGCGCCGCCTGCCGACGCTGCTCCTGTTGCAGGTGCTGCAGCAGCCCTTAGGCTAGTAGGGCCTGTAGCAGCTGTATTGCCTATGCCCGCAGCCGCTGCTGTTGATGCTGCAGTTAGTGATGCCGCCGAGGCCACTTGAGGTGCAACATGTGCTGCCGCTGCTGCAGCAGCCTCTGATGCTGGAGCAGCTGCTGCTGCCGCCGCTGCTGCTGCCGCCGGAGTAGTTGCGCCGTGCGCCGCCGCTGCTGCTGCTGCCGCTGGTGCCGCCTGTGCTGCCGCCGCGGCCCCTGATCCAGCGGCAGCTGCGTCGTGTGTTGCCGGAATGGCTGCGCCATAAGCGCGGCCAGCCGCTGATGCAGTTGCCGCTGCCGGGGCGGTCGCGCCTCCACTGGCAACCGCCGCTGCCGCTGTAACAGTTGCCGCTGCTGATGCTGCTGGTGCTGGTGCTGCTGCCGCTGCTGCCGGTGCCGCTTGTGTTGCCGCATCCTCAGCAGCGTTGTCTGCAGCCGCTTGAGGAGCCGCCTGCTGCAGCACCCCCGCCCATCCAGAGAGTGCTGGTTGCAGCGCTTGCAACGTGCCCGCCACATACGCAGCATCAGCGATGTCGCAGGCGCTGGTAATGCCAAGGCCGCCATGCCGTGTTGGGAGTCGCGCTTGCTGTAAGGCTGGGCCGTGCGCTGCCAGATGGAAGTGGGCCCCACTTTGCTCAAACTGGCGCCAGGTCTGGCCTGGTGGCTGCAGGCCCATTGAGTGCTCAAGCACCCACTGCGTGACCCGATCCCACTCCTTGGCGGCTGGCGCTGTCTGCGTAGTGGGAATGGTGCGCAGGCAGTACGTCATGCGAGGCACCACGCAGTAGCGCAGTAACCTGAACATAGCCCTCGGAGATGTCAGGCGCGCGCATCGCTCTGCAAATCGAGCCCCTGCCCCGCCTGCACCCGCTTCCCTGCGCAGCCATGCGTCCACAAAGCTGCTGTGGCCCACCGGCACCCCCAGCAACACAGCTCCACGGTTCTGATTTTCATCCGTATCCCCCACTAGCTGAACGCCCAGCTGCTGCAGCAGTTGCCGCTCGTGGTCTGTCACCACATGCCCCCTGCCAGGCAGCGCGCGTGACTTGGTGAGGTTTAGCTCCAGCCCCACCTCCGCAAAGTGTTGTTTGAGCTGCGCCACCGCCTGTATGTCATCCTGAGTCAGCGTGCAAGCGCCTGTTCGGACGTTGGCATCGTCCATGTAGGCGCCCATCCGCCTCCGCGCGCGCTGCGCAGCCGCCGCCTCATTGAACCGTTTCAAGCACTGAGCAATGGCGCCGCAGAAGAGCATCGGTGCCGCGGGGTCCCCCTGCTTAAACCCGCGCTGAGACATGATGATGCGCGTGGAGCCGTCAACGTGCTGGAACAGCAGGCGTGGCCGAGTGCGAACGTATGTGCCGATGAAGTAGTCGAGGAAGTCCGGCAGCTGTGCTGCTACCCATTCCGCTGCCGCCAGGACGAACACCATGTTGAAGGCATTCTTGAGGTCCAGCATGAACTGCCAGTGACCGAGCTCATACGCGAGTTTGCCGGCCATGGCCGCTTTCTCCGCTCCTGCTGAGACGGCTACCCCATACTGCCCGTCTGGCTCAAGGAGCTCCGCCAGGAAGTCTTTGCGGTCTGCCACGTACACCGAAGTGCATAGTCGCTGCAGCACCTCGCCGCAAACGATGGGCCGCTGCTTAGCTGTACCATCTTCCTGTTGTTCTGCAAGTGGCGTCAGGCGCCCCGCGCCATGCAACTGCCAGAAGGCATCCGGCAGCCGCGCAGCCTCCCGCATAACGGTCTGAAGCCACCGTGTGAGGACAGCAGCAAACTCATGCCGTCCCCAGCTTGTGCGTAGCGCATCCTGCAGGTGGCTGTAGCGCAGCCCCGATGGGCCTGCTCCACTGTAAGGGCTTGCTCGCTGGATGAGCTTGGCAACCGTCTCTGGCTCAATTCCCTCCCCCTGTAACAGGCTGAGTTCTGCTGGCATGTCGGCTGCTTTCGCCACAAGCTGATCAACCATGCCGGATAGCTCATGGAGTTGTTCCCCTGGCGCAGCGGGGGGGTGTTTGGACTGCATGGCGGCAAAGCAGTCATCATCAGGTATCGCCACCGTTTTGGGCTGAAGGAAACGCGCTGCCTGCTGTAGCCCCCCCCGTGTGCCCATGCACTGTAGGACGTAGGCGTTGATCGCTGCCTCCGTTTGCTGGCGCGCGCGCCAGCGCCGGTGCGCACGCGCGTGTGCGAGGAGCGCTGGCACCAACCGGTCAAGCTCACCGCGTGCCAACATTCTGATTCTGTCGGAGCGAGTGATGCCAGGTGCGCCATCGGTGGAGGTGATGAGTGATGGCATGAGGTGGTGTAGAATCGTGGATCTTTGCAGTCGCTGCACCCGCCCTGCGGAATCTGGCTCCCGCGCCGCATTGACGAACATCGTCATTGTGTGTGCCAACAGATGTGTTGCTGCGTTCTCCAGTGCAGCTCCCACATAGCGACGATTGCGTGGTCTAGCAAGGCTTCTAGTTGTCGCGAACTGCAGCTTGCACAGCTCATCGAGGCTGATGCTGTCAAGCACTGCTGCGACTGCGGGGGTTGAGATGGTCCACGTGAAAAGCCCACCTGCCCCACCTGCTGCGCCTGCAGGGCCTGGCGCTGCCGCTGCTGTCGCCGCACCTGCCGCTCTGGGGCCCCCTCCGCCGCCGCCGCGGCCGCCACGACCACAGCCTCGTCCGCCGCTGTCGCTGCTGCGACCGCTGCCACGGCCACCGCGGCCGTTTTGAGTTCGCGCGCCACTGCCGCTGTTGCTAGCACCGCCGCTGCGGCTGCTGGCATCACTGCTGCGGCCGTTGCCAGCGCCGCTGTCCTTAGTACCGGCTGCACTGCCGCCGCCGGCACCGCTGCTGCTGCCGCCTCCGGTTCTGCTGCCGCTAGTCGCTCTGCTACTGCTGATGTCTGCATCATTGCTGCCGCTGCGAACGCGTCCTCCATTGCCACGTCCGCGCCCTCCACTGCGACCCCGACCCCCTCGTGTAGCACTGCTGCCCCCACGTTCCGGCCTCTTCGAGCTGCCGGAGGAGCTGCTGCCACCAGCCTGAGCAGCAGGTGCCTGCTGCGCGTGCGCTGGTCCCTTTGCGTAGGGGTTGCCGATGGGTGTGCACGCCGGTTGCTGCTGTGGCAGCGACGTGGTAGCTGTTGCCGTCGATGCATCAGGTGCTAGCGGTGCTGCTGATGCTGTTGTTGACAATGTTGCCGCCACTGCAGCGGGTGAAGTGATAGGCCTGCATTTGCGGCAGTGCTTGCCCGCGCTGGCATCGCTGCTGTCCACTCTGAATGTCTTGTTGGCATGAAACAGGTTTTTGCACAAGGCACACTCGGTGTAGATGGTTTGCAAGTGCGACGTGCTGAGGTCGGAGCGCTTGCATTGTACTTTTTTTTTCATTGTACCTTTTTTAATTGTACCTCTATGAAGCATTTGTTGCACATATACATACATTGCCTAGGGAAGTATTGCACCTAGTTATGTGCGTATATCCTGTGTTATCATGATATGCTTGGAAATTGTGCGTAATCTACGCCACCAATTCCTGCGCACTCTATGTACGCATACAATACGTATTCTCGTTCAAAAGGAGACATTTGAGGGGGAGATGCCATATGGAGAAGTGTTCGGCAATGCGCATTGAGAGACTTCCAAGGTGCTCACAAAGACACATGTAGATTTTGGTGGCAAGTCCATGGACATCCACCAATGGTTTTTTTTGCGCCCTGAGCAAGAATCAATAAAAAGTACATATGCTTTTTTTTCAAATGTATTTTTCGGCACAATTCTGCACGCAGGGCGAGCGCGAGGCGCGGCGCGGCTTTGTTCAGCTGCCAGGCGGCGGCGGCATCGCCTCTCTCTACGACTGCGCTGGGGCGTGGGTGCAGCTGGGGTGGGGCAATGTGTGGGGGGCGGGGGCGGCGGCGGCGGCGGATGCAGCAGGCGTGAAGCGACTGCCGTCGGCGGATGGGACCGGTGCGGTGGAAACCATGCAGCCCAGCTGGGCAAATGTGACGGCGCACACAGGACCTGTCAGCTCGGGCATTGGCTTTGCGGGGTGAGTGGCTAGGGGTAGGTTAGGGCTCGGGCTGAAGCTGAGTTGAGAATTAGGGATGGTCAGAATAACGATTGGGCGGCGTGTTCAGCGATTGGCCATGCTGTGCTGGCGCTGGTTGCTGCGTGCTTCAGGTGGGAGAAAGTAAGCTCCGGCTTTTCTGACGGGTACACTACAACGGGATCTTGATTGCCTATGAGCGATCGCGGCAGGCACGCACGCGTGTGCGCACAAACATGCCAGGGCGCATCCGCACTCAAGCGCACACAGCAGCATACAGATAGCGAAAAGGCCGTGTTGCAGGTGCCACAACCTAGTGAGCGGCTGCAGCTGGTAGTAGTGTGCCATGCTAGCGTCCTGACGTGCTTGGAGGCGTGCCGTGCGCTGCTGCTGTTGCGCCGTAGTGCATTGCGCTGCTGCTGGCGCTTGAGGGCGCCACCACCTGCAGACTGACTGTGTGCAGTGCAGTTGTGCACCATGCACCACGTGCAGCTGAGTGCTTGGAGCCGTGCGGTGCAATAAGTGGCAATAAGTCAGCCGCTGCGCCGGTCAGCCGCTGCGCCGAAAGGGCACTGTGCTGCAGGCAATGGTGTACACTTCATTGCTGGTGCACACTTCATTGCTGCTACTTGGTAGACTTTTTTTCAGCTTCAAGTGGATATACTGAAGCAATATGTGCGCACACATGAGCTCATCAGTGCCAGTTGTGCGGTTCTGCGCCCCGCGGCGCGCACAGGTGCCACTGCACCTCTGCCTGTTTCAAAATTGCATGGCGCTACAGTTGTTATAGTTTACAGTCACTGCCATACTTGTGCGCGCACGAAGTCATTAATTGCCATGCATGCCGATTCTCTGCGTGCAGGTACAACCACATCTCCGCGTACGTCATCGAGTCCGGAATCAGCGTGGTGGCGACCGCCGCAGTGGCGCAGCTCACGCTGGCCACGTCGCTGCAGCTCAGCGCTGCAGACGAGAGCGCCACAACCGCAGGTCAGTTAGGGTCAAGGTCGGAGTATGTAAACCCTAGGTTCAGGGCAAGGGTTGGGGTTCGTGTTTAGGGGTAGGGGTAAGGTTGGACCAGGGTTAGGGTTAGGGGTACGCCGCTGCAGCTCAGCGCTGCGGACAAGAGCGCCACAACCGCAGGCGAGTCGAACTTGGGGGTAGAAAAAGGGGTTAGCTTCATAGCGAGATTTGAATATAGCGTTTGTGTTTGGGCACAAGGGTCAGGTTGGACCAGGGTAAAAATTAGGGGCACAGCTGAGCGTACGATAGCACCACAACCGCAGGTTACTTAGGTTCAGGGTCAGGGTAAGGTAAGGGTAGCTTTAGGACGAGGGTTAGGGTTAGGGCTTGTGTTGGGGGTCAGGGTCGGGTTGGACCAGGATTAGGGTTCGAGGCACAGCGCTGCAGCTCAGCGCCGCGATCAAGGGGGCACTGGCACAGGCGACTTAGGGTTGGGGTGGGGTTAGGATTACAACAACCGCCGCAGCGGCACCAATATCGCACCTCCTGCAGCACGCGTTGCGCTTCGCGCTCCTCGCCTGTGCACCGTCACCAACCAGCGGCACAATCCCTCAGACACCACGCACCTGATGATAGCACCGACAGTAGCGTCAAGAGCATATGCGTAGTTGTCCATGTTGGATATAACACACATTCACTTTAGAAGTACGCACCTGGATATATCTGGAGCACGTACATATGGCATATTTTGAACTCTAAGTATAGATATACGCCGATAATGATGACACTTTGCTATACGCTTCCTCATGTACTGGTACTTCATTTTGAAAATTGGAAAAAGTTTATATACGCCTTCTGTGTCTTTGGAATACGCATTCTGGCACTTTCGTCGCCACCAAGATTGTCCCCATTGGCAAGCGCAGCTGGTGCGAAACGCGCGTGCATGCACCTGCGCGCTTGGTGCTTAAATTGTCACTGACGCTGGTGGCGCTGGTTGATGGCCACCTTCTGAACTGATTTCTGAACACAGGATTAACTTTGTGTTAAGGTTAGGCCAGTAAATCTGACACTAGTAAGAGTAATGTAGTATTAGGTAAAGGTTGTTTTTTGCGCGGTGCAAGAATGGCGTCTGGTGCACGAAACACGTGGCGAAAATTGCTGGCTGCACTGGCGCCTGTATCATGACGCAGGCCCACTGTACCATATGGTAATGCATGTGAGTCACGTGAAGTGGAATGAGTGGAAAAACAAAAACACATCTCACTCATTGTGCACGTCAATTTCACATCAGCTGTGTTCTAACATTAAAATAATATGTAGACCTGTTGGCACCACCACAACCTCTTTATGCATGCACAGCATCTGTATGCGCTGTGTCACGTGCACAATGCTTTCTAAATTGCTCTCCTGAATTTTTTCAGATAACCTTGAGTACTTGACTAAAAAAATGATTGCCTGCCGTCACTCGAGACAACATCAGAAAAGAGGTTAACAGCCGAGTCAGGACTGGCAGTTTTCTAGAACTCTGTTTCTAATTCAAGAATGAATAGAGAACTCGGATGTCCGCCATTGAAAGAAGAGTCTTAATAACGTTAAAAAGATAAATCTTATAATTTAAAAGGTATAAGAGAGAGATACAGGGACCTGAACCTTTCTTTAATCGTCTATAATTACACACTCGGTCGAGTAGAAATTGCCGTCCTTCTTCCGCTGTGCGCTTGGCACATCCCTAATCATCGGGCTTGGCCGCCACCGCTGCCACGTGGTTACTGCATGCCCCCCCCCACGCGCAGGCGTGGTGCACAACCTTTCACTGACAGTGTCACAGTGTTAACCATGCTGCAAAATGCCCCCCCCCCCTTGTGTGCACACGCACCCCACAGGCGTGGTGCTCAACCTGTCGCTCACGGTCCTGGCCCTCATGTCCACCTACATAGGGCGGCGCGAGATGCAGTCCTTCTTCCGCAAGGGCATGCGCCCGCGCCCCGCAGTCGTCATGACCATGGTCGTCACCATCTTTGCCTCCGCCACCGCAGCGCTCATGCTGCTCGTCGAGGAGCTCAGCGCGCGCGCCTCCAATCCCAACGGCGCCCAAAGCCTTGTGCGCTGGCTACACGGCGATGCGGGCGGCTACCTCATCGTCGGCGTAACCGCCATGCGCTTCGAGGCGCGGTACAGCGAGGCCGCGTACGCGCTCGTGTGGTTCAACTTTGTACTCGCGATTCTCGGCACCGCCGCCATATGCGTGGCCATCGCCCTGAGCCCCCCGGATGATGATGACGAGGATGACACAGGGACCAGCCGCAGCAAGGCTGCAGCCGCTGGCGGCGGCGGTGTTGCCGCGCGAGAGGCGGCGGCCGCAGCGGAGCCGCTGGTGCTGGCTGAGGAGGCACAGCAGCAGCAGCAGCAGCAGCAGCAGCAGAAGGAAAAGGGGTTGCGAGCGCCCGGGTCGCCCGCTGCAAGCGATGCGTCGTACGCCTCGTGCAAGGCGCAGATGTCGCCGGGGCTCGACAGGGAGCATCAAGCCCAGCTTGCAAGTAGTGGGCGCACAGAAGCCGTGAGGCTGGTGGGCCCGGTCAGCTAGCGTGCGCGCAGCCTTCAGCCAGCAGGCATGCACAGGCTCAGCTTGTGCACAACCTCACTGACAGCTAGCGCGTGTGCACCGACCTGGGTGCGCGCGAGCCTTAAGGCGGGTGCACACGAGCCTTGAGGTCAGTGGGCACGCACAGACTTTCGGCTAGCGGGCGCGCCATCGCTTTTCGGTTACTGCTATGCAGCATCAGTAGCAGGCACACACACTCCTGGGCACAGGCCATGCGGCAACCGGGCACGCGTAAGCCTCCAGCTGGCGGGCACGCGCACGTCTTGAGCTAGCGGGCGCGCACTAGCTTTCAGCCAGTGGGCAGGCACAAGCCTTCAGCTAGTGGTACTATTTACAATTTCTCTGTAGCAAGCGTGTCAGGCACTAGCATTTAGCTAGCGGGCACACGCAAGCCATCAGCCAGCGGACGCGCACAAATGGTGGGGCGGCAGGGGCAGCGCGCGCACGCCATTCGTCTGCCTGGCCCCTTACGCACGCTTGCGGGAAAGGAAGCACGGGCTCATGGCAGGTGATGTGCTTGCACTGCACGTGAGCACTGACAAACAGAGCAGACAGCACACTGACACTCACAGCAGCACTCGAGCAAGTGTGTGTGTGTTATCAGGCTATCGCTCACTCCGAAGTGATCGCCAACCTCAACTTTTGTAACTGTCAAGAACTGTCTCGGAACGGCCCTTGAAGAACAAACCGTTGAAACAGGTGACACAACCCAGTGTCACCACAGTCACCCCCCCTAGGGCTTTGCTAAGCCGACGACAGGGAAGCAACCATGACTTCACTATGTGTATCCACAACACAACACAAGTGCAAGACTTGCACACAGCCCATATGCTAACTGTCTCTCACCCAGCGCACATATGCTATGCACGACTATCACATGCAAAGTTGAACATTACACTACTGCACTGCGTTGCCCTCAAGCGCATTGACCTGCGCCCTGCTGCCACACAGAAACCACGTGCCCTGCGGTGACGTAGGCGCGGTGCCATACGTGTCAGCACTAAGCGGCAGTACCGAGTACTTGCCCTCAGCAACCCAGAACACCCTGAGACGCGGTGCCTGCTTGCGTGTGCGGCTAGCGGATTGGACTACGCCCACGACCTCACCCTCATGCCACTGTGTGTACACTGCGCCGTCAGAAGTAGTCATTTGATAGGCTACCATGATCTGCATACCCCTGACAGCAGTGCTCAGCAATATGCTGCTACTGGGTGCCGACATGACAACATGCGCACCGGGCGCGAGCTCGTATGACCCCCGCCCACACACAGCTAAGACGCCTCCGATGCCGCGCTGCTTCTCCGCCTTGCGCAGCTCCCTCCTGACGACCTCCGTGCCGGCGCCGTCGATCGCGAAGTCATCGCGTAAGTCGGCGGCGCGGCTCAGCGTAGTCCAGTACTCGTGCAGCGCCGTAGGGCACGCGTCCATGTTGAATGCGTCCTCCCAAGAGTTGGCAACGTTGCCCTCCCGGCGCACGAGGTACTGCAGGCGCTGCCCGCGGCCGCGCGCCTCCGCAACAAGGCGATGGCGCATCACGGCCTCCACGCCGTGACGCTCAGGGTCGGCGGTTACATCATCGGCAGTGAGTGAGCCGGGCGATCGGCCATGCCAATGCTTGGCGAGCAGGTAGCAGGCAAAACCGGCCGGCAGTGTCCCGGGCGGCCCCTCGCTGTCGTCAGTGGGGTCACGGCACAGCTTGACCAGGTGGCGCGTGACGCGCGTGGGGCCCTCCTTCATGTCGATGACCAGTACACCGGACTGCACCGGCTTGTCGCCGAAGACGCTTGGGCCAACGGCGAGGACCCTATAGGGGCCCTGCCAGCGGTCGAGCAGCTTCTTGCTGAACAGCGTCCGAAGTGGCGTGCCGAACGTAGGTGAAGTCGGGTCGAGGTCGATGTCGCCGGCGGCAGCATGCGTGCGCGGCGCATGGTAGTACCACACGCGCTCGCCTGCCGCATAGTGTGTGCGCAAGCCAAAGGCGCGCGCGAGCGCCTCGTTGTCCCGCAGCACACGGGCGCGACGCAGCGCGTGTCGCTGCGCAGCAACATCGTGTGCGGCGCGCTGGCGCTGCGTAAGCTCCTGTACAAGCTCAGCTACGGAGGGGCTCGTGCCTGGGGGCGCTATGGGCTTCTGCAACCTGCCTAGAAGGAGATGTAAGGCGTAGTGGGCCTCCCGACCGGTGGCAAGTAGGTATGGAGTCGCGCCGGTTGCGCGGTTGTGTGCCGTGTTGTGCGCAAAAGCAATATGAGGCAGCCAGTCTGGCCAATCCCCCGCTGCATTATTGACTGTCATTGCCAACATTTGTGCCAGCTCCTGCATGAACCGTTCGCACTTGCCGTTACACTCAGGGTGATATGCGGTAGTGCTCAGTTTGCGCGTACCCATCTGCTGATAGAATGCGCGTGCAAGGGCCGACATGAAAATGCTGCCTCTATCGCTCAGGAGTTTGGCAGGTGTGCCATGGAGTGTGCTGTGCTGGTTGACTAAGATGTGAGCCGTGCCAACAGAGTTTAAGTTGTCTGGGGTGATAGGATAACACCACACCCAGCCACTATATAAGTCCATGACTACAAGGATGTAGGCGTGGCCGCGGTTACTGAGGGCAGCGGGCCGAAATGGTCAATAGCAATGGTGTGAAAGGGGGGGGGGGGTCTCTCGCGCCAAACGAGGGGGTGGCGCGAGAGTTTACCAGTGTTCTTGTACGCCTGGCAAGGCCAGCAATGACTAACCCAGTAGCTGACTGTGCGCGTCCAACTAGGCCACCAGCAATGAGCACGAACACGCTCTAAAGTGCGCTTAACGCCCTGATGGCCTGCCCATGCACTACCGTGAAAGGCATCTAGGACAAGGGCGCGCAAGGAACGGGGCACAACAATCTGCGTGACGTTGGCGGTGTCAGGGGGGTTGCGCACTAGAAGCTGACTGCTGCCACAAGCGCGCAGAGTGCAGTGCTGCGCCCACTGCTTCACCTGCGTAACAAGCGCCGCGTCGTGAGGCAGCGCGCCGTCCGCCAAGAAGGCTTGTAGCGAGCCGAGCTGCTTATCCGCGCACTGCTCACGCTGCCAGTCACCGGGGGTAAGCCGCCCCAGCTCCTCATGGTGGGCAAACGCATCGCACGCCCCCGGAGCCACGCCCGCCGTCTCCGACATAGCAGCTATCTCCGCCATGCCGCCCCCTTGCAATGCGTCAACAATGAGCATGCAAACCTCCAAGTACTCGCCGGTTGCGAGCGCCTCAAGGCGGTGGGCATCAACGGCCTCCAGGCCGTATGCGTGCAGGAGCCGCTCGCGCGTCGCCTCGGCGGCGTCCGCGGCAGTTGCGGGAAGTGGATTGCGGCTTGGGCCGTCGGCGTTGCCGTGAGCGCTGCCCTTCTTGAACACCACATTGATGTTGAACGCTGAGAGGAACTCTGCCCAGCGCCCGCCGCGCGCGGTGCGCTCACGGATAGACTCCATGTACTGCAGGGCGCGGTGGTCGGTGTAGAGCGTGAAGGGGGTGCCCCATAGCATGTGGCGGAACTTCTTGATGCCGTTGACGATGGCGCCGGCCTCCAAGTCCGTGGTAGACCAGTTGCGCTCATTGGGCAGCGTCGCGCGGGAGGTGAAGGCGATGGGCTGCTCGACGCCGTTGGCGTCAGCCTGTGACAGCACAGCGCCGAAGCCCTCCTTGCAGGCGTCGGTGGCGAGGATGAAGGGGCGCGCGCCGCTGGCGGCAGCAGCGTAGTCGGGGTAGCGCATGACGGTATGCAGCGCCAAAGCCTCGTTGACGGCGCGCATGGCGCGCCGCTGCTCGCTGCTGATGTTGAACTCCGCGCCTTTCGCCATTAGAGCGGTGAGAGGAGCCACTAGCTGAGCCATGCTGCGCACAAAGCGGCGATAGTAGTTGGCGAGGCCTAGCCACGCACGTAGCTGCGAGAGGTTGCTGGGCTCAGGCATTTCGAGCAGGGCTTGAACCTTAGAAGGATCTGGCCTAATGCCATCTACGCCGACGATGTGGCCCAGAAACTTGACGTGTTTGCAGCCTATGTGGAGCTTGGCAGGGGCTAACTTCATACCGTGCTGATCAAAACGGCAAAGACACCTGAAGGTCGCTGAGGTGCTGATCAATGGATGAGCTGGACACTATGACGTCATCAATGTAGGGCTGCACGCGATTAAGGCCCGCGAGCACTGTCTGCATGAGGCGTGTAAAATGTCCAGGCGCACCGGCAGCGCCCTGGGGGCAGCGCAACCACTCATAGAGGCCGAACGAGGTCACCATAGCGGTGAGGGGGATGGCATCAGGGCTGATGGCAGAGGTGAAGTAGCCGCTTGTGATGTCCATAGTGCTGAAGACAGAGGATCCACCAAGACTGTTGAGCAAGTCTTCAATGTTGGGGATGGGGATCTGAGGCACTATAGTCTGGGCGTTGAGCTTCTTGTAGTTAACAGTGATTCGTGCTGTGCCGTCTGGCTTGAGCACTGCCACTACAGGGGACGCCAAGTTGGACAAAGAGGGTCGTATGATGCCGGCCGCAAGCAGCTTGTCAATCTCGACCTTGATAAGTGCCGTCATTGCAGGGGAGTACCTGTAGGGGCGGTCGTGGCACGGCATAGTGCCCTCCTTTAAGTCAAGGCGGAAAGGCAGGGCATCACAGAACCCTACATCCCACTTATCCTTAGAGAAGGTTTTGCTGGCGATTTCTGCCAACATGAAGCACAGCCTCGCCACTTGGTCCGCATTCCACCCCTCAAGGTCCACGCGCACTGCCAACATATGCGCTGGCAAGCACGCGCGAGCCTTGTCTAGTGCTGCGTTCACCTTGGGGTCTACATGAGCATAAGTCCCCAAAGCAACGCCACCACTATCAGGTATATGTACTTTTGCATCCCCTGCTCTGGCTCAAAGGAGATTGACTCACCCAGCTGCTGCTGCAGCGCCTCGCGCACCGCCGCCGTGTCCATGGGAGCCGCTCCAGCGTCCGCGTCAGTGTCCGCGTCGCTAGTGTGGCGCCACTCCTCCGTGCGCATGTCCAGCGAAAAGATGCCGCTGAGCGCATTGCCACCACCTTCACCCCCCCCCGAAAAGGTGCCATGTGCCGCCTCCGCGGCAGGCGCCGCCGCTGCAGCGCGCGTTGAAGTGGGCAATGACGGGGCATGCGCAGCTGCTGCTGCGGCGGGGACCACCGTCTCAGTGCTGCGCGCAGATGATGATGTTTGTCGCCGGCGCCGCCGGCGGCCCGCCGAGGCCGCGGCGCGCGCGCCGTGCGTTGAAGTCCAAGCCGGCGTCATCACAGGTGCCGCCGCGGCAGGAGCCACGCGCGCGTGGTGCGAACAAGTAGGCGTCGGTACCGCCACTGCTGCCTCCGGCGCAGGCGCCGCTGCCGCCACTGCCGCTGCTGCTGGCGCTGCTGCTGCTGCTGCGCGCAACTTGTCGGGCGCGCGAGGCAATGCCGACGCAGGCACCTGCCGCCATGTCGCGCATGCGCTGCCTTGCTGCAGCTGCGAGCTTGACGCCGTACGTGCCGAAAGCGACGTGTGTGCCGGTGTTGATCAGCGTCTGAATCTCGGGTGGCAGAGGTCGCGCCGCTTGTTCTGCAGCATCATGGAAGACGCCACTCTGCTGCAAAATGTCGCCAACCAGCTCTGCCATGCGCGGCGCCACCGCATTGGCAAGGTACTGCGCATATGCGGCAATGTCGCCGGCCTCCGGCGCGTCCCCACTTGTACGTGGCAGGAAAGCTGTGAATTGCGCGCAGTGCTGACCACGGCAGATGCTCAGAGCGCGCAAACTCGGCCGGGTCTTGAGTGGCATCCATAGGACGCATGGTGCACTGTACACCAGTGGG